>VXBW01001080.1:88208-207001 GCA_013400375.1 Thinocorus orbignyianus | reverse complement strand
GGACAGACCCTTCCTCCCCCCGGGACAGACCCTTCCTCCCCCCGGAAGAGACTCTGCATCCCCCGGGACAGACCCTGCAGCCGCTGGGACAGACCCTGCAGCCCCATCTCCTTGAATAAGAGCTTCCAACCCTTGGACAGACAGACCCCCCGGCCCCAGGGACAGCCCCCTGCTCCCCTTTACACTCCCCTCCCTCAGCCCTGGCCCCTCCGGTCACACAGGGTGTAAAAGTTGTCCCCCCCTGTCCCCACCCTCCGTGCCTCTGCATCCCCTCCTAAGGATGCTGGTGGGATGCGTGACCCTCGAGTGAACGCTGGGCCTGGTGGTTTCACTCCCCAAGGCTGGGGACGTCGGGCAGGGGTTTTTCCTGGCATCTTCCGTGAGTGCTTCTCCTCCTCCTCCAGCACTGAGTCTCGGGGGATCTGGGGAGCTGGAAGCTGGGGAAGTGCCGGTGCGCTTCCTTGGCAGCTGTTGGCAGCTGGATGCTGCTCTGGCTGGGGGCGACACCCCGCGTGCAGTGCGTTTCGGGGTGAGCCACGAGGGTTTGTGCTCACAGACGGGCTGCCTCCTCCTTCCCTGTGCCCGGAGAGACACACCATCCTTGGAGGCAGCGGCGAGCAGAGAGCTTTGCCGGGCAGCGTGAGGGTGCCGGGAGGATGGCAGGCACATCCAGAGGTGTTTTCCCATCAACTCCCCCAGCCCGAGGACCTGATGCAATAAGTATCTGAGTGAGTAATTGTAATTAAGCCTGGATTGAAGCCAGCAGGGCTGGAGGATCTGGTGGGCAAACACACCCTTCAGAGCTGGTCAGCCCAAGGAGGGTGGAACAGAAGGGAGAGGTGAGTCGGGAGCTGAGCTGTGGTGGCACAAATGTCCCCGAAGGACTGGTTCCTCAAGAGCCTGAGCTGCTCTGCAGGAAGCCTTTGGGAGGATCACCGTGAACCTTGAGCCCCAGGTTTGAAGCCTCTTGGAGCTGTGCTTGAACCTTGCTGGAGAAGCTGGGCTCAGAACAAGGCTGGTGGGAGCACAGCCCAGGGGCGCTCGATTCGGACACCGCTCCCTCGCTGCCGGCATCAGCCTCCTCCTGCCAGGCCAGGTACCGGGTTGTCGTGCCAGCGTGTGGTACCCCAGTGCTGTTTTGGGGTCATAAAATGGTTTATTATGGGCCAGACATCACGTTTCCTTGCCGGGGGGTAGGGAGCAGAGCCACGGGAGGAGGAAGGCTGGGAAGAAAAGCTCAGGGCATGCGGGAAGGATCTGTTTTGAAGAATGGGGGCAGTGGAGGATGTTTTCCTGGAGTAGCCTTGGGGAAACGCTGTGTGTGCTTTGGTTACAGCTGTGTGAGAGCCTGGGTCGTACGTTTTGGTTTCTCTGCTGTCATCTCTGGAGCATTCTGGCTGGGATGATGTGGAGCGAAGGGGCCTGGTGATGCATCCAGGTATCCCCCAACAGTCCACCCGCTTATCTGGGGAAATGGGCAATCCTGGAGCTGCTCTCCAGGAGCCTGGCATCCCTCACCACCCCAGGGTCGGGGTGTGCCAGCAGCCTGCCTCATTAAGTGGCATCTTCTAGAGCCACATCAGCGTGGCCCACCCTGGGGACGTCCTTGCTCCTGGGATCTGTGCTGGTGGGCAGCAAGGGACCCCGTGCCAGTTCCTCACAAGCCAGTAGAGGTTACAAAGCTGTGGCTTGCAGGGGGTCAGGGGACCCTGGTGCTTGCTCGAGTTGGGGGACACAGTCCCCATGCACCAGGGCTTCCAGTGCAGAAAGAACCCTTTAGGATTTGGCCGCCAGAGCCGAGCTGTGGGTGAAGATGCTCTTTGCCCTGGGGAGGGATTACGGGCCATGCAGCCTCCTGCTGTCCTGTTCTCCACTGCTCTCCCAGTGATCCAGCTCCACGCTGCAAAATACAGTTATGCTGTGCTGGAGAGGCCCGATTTTACCAGTCTGCCCACTTATATGTTGGAATTGCATTGGCTTTGTTTGATTTTTAGCAGCCTCTGTGCAGCCTGTGAAGAGTCTGGGACAAATAACTCTTTCTCTCACCCCGGTTAGACCCGGTGGAAAGAGTTTCCCGCTGACTTCAGTGGAAACCTCTGCCCAGGGAAAGCTGGCCGGAGTCACTCGTGCCACCGTAAATCAGGACTTGTTCCCCGGGAGCCATCAGCAAGCCAAGAACGTAATTCCCTGGTTAACTGATGAAAAAGCAGCGCTCGCAGTCTCCTGTCCTTCTCTGGGGTTGCCAGCTCTCATAAGGAGCTCTTTATGCGGGAGCCCTGGCCTGCGTTCAGAGGCGGGGTGGGGAGAAAGGGGAAGAAAAGGTAAATTTTCTGGCATGGTGGAGTAGCCAGGCATTGGGAACAGTGCTTTGGCAGGATGCGAAACTGCAAAATGCCGTGAAGAAAACCACAACTGAACTCTTTCCGCCCCTCAAATCTTACAGTTTCTCTTTTAAACCTCTAAATTGTCTGTTGAGGGATCAGAGTCATCACTTTTTTGGTGCTTCGGCTCGGTTTCTGGGCCACTGGCTTTGCCAGGTTACTTGTTTGGATCACAGGAGCAGGGAAAAAGGTAATTCCTAGGAACTCAGGTGGTCACAGCAATGTTGTTAAAACACCAGAGTAGCAAGTAAACATAGTATTCAACAAGAAGAGCTCTGCTTTTTATTTGCTCCTGCTTTTGTTGAAGCTTTGGGTTTGGGAACGGCCAGATTTTCTGCCTGTAGCTGGCAGGAAAAAGCTTGCATCTAAAACACTCACCTTCCCCTCAGCCCTGGGTTTTCCATCGTTGCGTGATTCCAGAAACTGAGGCTTTAAGAAGAAACATCAGCCTTCGTGAGGCTGATTCTACAAATGAGATGAGCTGCAAATGCAAGTTTTGCTGTTAACAAGTCCGGGGCTGTGCAGCCACTGAAACCGAGTTTCATATTCCCTCGAGCGGTGTCTGAAGCTGTTGGGAAGGGGTCAGGAATTTATCAGACATAATTCTCATTATAAACTGCTGCATTTTTTGTGTCAGTGGTGTACAGATCCATCTCAGGGTGAAGCTTTGCACGTCAAGTGGCAGCATCTCTCTGCTACAAAGCAGGCTGATAAAATACAAATTTTTTTTAGGAAAAGCTTGGATTGTAGTGGTGAGAGTCACCTGCCCCTGGGGAGAAGGTGGGCTCCAGCCCATGGGGATCTCAATGGCTTCATGTCAGCGTTTCCATGCAGGTGGGCACTGCAGATAAATACCTATTAATCAATTTTTATTGTGTTATCAGGGGAAGGGCTCTGAAGCTCTGGCTGATACGGGGATGAGATGATGCCTGGGATGGAGAGATGCCCTCGTCCACCTTGGGGGCTGTTGGCAGGGCCTTGCTGGGCAGGACGCTTGTAATTTTGACATGTTAGGAAACAGTTAGAGATATTTCTCTTTATCTAAGCAATGATTTTCCCCCCCACACCTTGTGGTATGTGGTGTTGGCTGGAAATAGAAATTTAATTAAAATTCAGAAAACCGGTATGTTTGTTTTAGGTAACTCAGAGAAGCCTTTAATGAGTTAATCAGCCAGAATACGTTCAGTGTGCTTCAAATGCAGGATGTTCCCCCTGCACCTGTGAGGAACCCCTGCTGACCAATCCTGCTCTGCAGCCTGGCTGCCTTCATCCTGGGGCTGCCCTCTTCGTCTGCATGGCACAGGGTCTGGCTTTAATCAAGTCAACTTTTTCCTCCAAACCTCCTTTTCCTGGTTGCAGAAACCAGTGTGGCCCCCACCGTGGTGAGAGCAGCTTCCGCGGCTGCTGGAGCATTGGGGTGGCAAAGTTTGAAGGCAGCAGCTGGCAGGTAAAATCTGCCCCAAACCCTGGGGGTGCCTTCTACTCCCTCCCTCCCTCCCTTCCTCTTTGTCCTACCTCCTCTTCTTTGCCCCACCTGGAGCGTGTATCCGGGATGGGCATTGCTACCACGGGGAGAGATGAGATTCCTGTGTGGTGTTTGCATCCCTGGGATGGAGCCTCCTGCGGGTGCTGGCCGCGGGAGCAGCCTCCTGCTTGCCCATGGCCAAGGGACACATCGCTGTGTGCCTCCTGCCCTGGTGGCTGGCAGTGGGTGCAGGCAGCGGGCGCAGAGCTGGTGCTTAAACGTTCTCCTTGGGTCTGAAAGCATGGTTGTGTAAAGGATTTGATGCAATCGCCAGGATTTGTGGTGACATCATCTGTTTTCTGCCCTAAATCACAGATTTCCCTAAATCGAGCCCCATAGCAAGACTGTAGTCAAGTGAAAATGCGCAACCTCCCCCGTGTGTCTGAGCCAAACGGGCGCTTGCCAGCACAGGCTGGAGCAGGGCTGCTCCCTGCGGCTCAGCACGGCACGGCTGTGTCCTGAGCAGGCGATGCTGCTGGGCTCCCCTCTGCTCCTGCCCTGCCCCTCGCTGGCCCTGTTCCCACCCCTGGGAAAACCTGGCGCTGCTGCCATGCCACAAACCGGGCGCAGATTTGCGAGCAGGGCCTGCAGCGGGTGCGGGATGTGCGGGGAATGCAGGGCACACGGTGGATGCAGGGCACGCAGTGGATGCAGGGCTCGCAGTGGATGCAGGGCTCGCAGTGGATGCAGCAGGCACTGGGCACGCAGTGGATGCAGGGCACGCGGTGGATGCAGGGCACGCAATGGATGCAGGGCACGTGGTGGATGCAGGGCACGCAGTGGATTCAGGGCGAGCAGAGCATGCAGGGCACGCACGCAGTGGATGCAGGGCACGGGGTGGATGCGGGGCACGCAGTGGATGCAGGGCATGCAGCAGGCACAGGGCATGTGGTGGATGCAGGGCACGCAGGGCACGAAGTGGATGCAGGGCACGCAGTGGATTCAGGGCAAGCAGAGCATGCAGGGCACGCACGCAGTGGATGCAGAGCACGGGGTGGATGCAGGGCACGCAGAGCATGCAGCAGGCGTGGGACATGCAGCGGGCGCAAGGCATGCAGCGAGGCAGAGCTCTGCCTCCTGCAGAGGCATCCATGGTGCAGTTGTGTGGTAGCGGCCCCCAGAGCCCGGCCACTTTCTCTCGGGTTTATAGGAAATACTTTTCTTGGTTTTTGCCACTTTCTGCTTTCCTGAGCCTTCTCCCGAAACGTGCTCAGTGGCTGCAGCTCCTGCGGGCCCTGTCAGTGATGGTGCTGCCTCCCTCCCCACGTCACAACTGGGTGTGGAGGAACCAGTTTTGCTTTCGTTTGCCTGGCTGGAGCCCGTTGCTTCCCTCCGGGGGACAATCACAGACCCCCTTGGGCACTGGGAGCCCAGGGCTCTGCCCTCTCCAGGGCACTTGGCTCTCCCGTTCCTTGGGGCTCAGGATTTCTTGCTGGTAAGTGGCTCTAGTTGCTTTGGGGACCGTGTAATGACATTTTCAGACCATACAGAAGGGGTCAGAGAAGAAATCCTGTTGCTTTGTATTCCCCCAGTGCAGGGCAGGCTCTGCCCGAGCGTGTCAGGTCGGTGGCATCAGCCCGAGGCTGCGGGCCCACGGGGAGCACCTAAAGGTGTTTGGTTTTACTCACAGGTCCCTGGTTTACCAGCATCTCCAGTTTGTGTGCCTGGGCAGGTGTAAGCCCCTCTGTGAAGACGTGGGTCCTGTTTGGTCCTGGAACAGTGACTGGGCAGTGTCTGTGTCCCTGTGGCTGCAGGGGGACCAGCCACTACCCCGGAGGGATGCTGGCACGGGTGTGGGACTGCTGTAGAGGCTCTCACCGTTCCCAGTGCCCTCACCCCAGAAGACAACAGCTCCCCTTTGCTACAGGGCGACTGCCTGGGGCACAGCAGCCCCAGGGACCCTCCGTCTTGGCCTGGGTGGGGGGAACAGCCAGGGTGTCAGGTTCTGGGAGGGATCCAGCGGACCCTTGGGTGTGTTGTTGGGGCTGGATGGTCGTATGGGGAGTGAGACTGTGGTAGGAGAGGGAGACACAGGGTGGGATGGGACTGTGTGGAGGAGTCTTGCTCCCATCCTTCAGGTCCCTCATGGTGACCCGGTTTCTTTGCTGGTGTCACTCTCTCCTGGGGTCCAGCAGCCATGGTGCCACACACAGGGATGGCAGAGACAGCTGGAGGTGGTGGGTTTGTGCTTGTTACCTGCCTGACCTCTGGGCTGGGCAGGAAAGTGCTTTGGAGCTGCTTTTCAGGTTGATGATGTCCTCAAGATGAGAGCAGCAGTGGATGGTGCTGACTAGCCCTGGGCTTTGCGGACAGCAGAGGGAGGTCCCTGAGCTCATGAGTGTGAGTGAGGGGCACAGGTACCCCCTGAAGACACCAGTCTCTCTCTGGGGGCTGCAGAGGGACCTGTGGCTTTTTCTGCCTTGTTTTTCAGCTGGGGTCTGTATTGCCCACCCTGCTCCCTGCCCAGTCCTGCGGCACATCCTGGCTTTCTCCCTTCTCTTCTCCTTCACCGCCCTGGCCTTGTCCATCCTGGGTGCTTCAGGTGGTGCTTGACGCTCTCCTCTCCATCCCTCCCAGGGATGAACAATGGTTTGAGGTGAGAACTTCATGGGAATGTAGCTTTGGGCTGATGCAGAGCAGTCCTTGGAAATTGATGTGGGGTCTGGTTGAATGCCTGGGCTGAAACGCAAGGTTTCATGTGCCAGTAGAGGTACGATGGTGTTGCAGTCCCTGGAGCTTCCCAGGTTCTGTTTTGGAGGGACATTTCACAGTTACGTTGTCTTTCTGGCCCCAAATCCCAGATCCCTCTAATGGTGTCATTATGGGGGTACTGTGACTTGCATCTCCACTGGCCCTGGAGAGATGCTGCTGGAGGTGGCAGGGTGGACTTGTCACTGTCCACAGCCTGAGTGACCACACTGCTTGGTGCCACGTTGCCTCAGTGGCCACTGAGTGGCCCTGTGCCCAGCCCTGCTGGCTCTCACTTGTCCCATCCTCAGGCTCTACCGTGTCCCTTGTCCCTGGTGCCTGGAATGGATTTATTTGCACCATGGAGCAAAGGAAGGGCTGGGACTGTTCCTTGGCTGGCAGTGGCGGCTCTGCAGTGTTGGTGATAGGGGGACTTCTTCCAACCACCCAAATCCCAATTGATTTAGCTATCCAACCACAACAAAAGTGTTTGAACCCTTTCCCAGACCACTACAGCCACCTTTCACTTTCTCCTCCATGACAGATTCATTTCGCTGTTGCCAAATGGTATTATACCATATTAAAACAAAGTAGAGATCACAAGAAGGTGGCTTTTCAACCCACCAAAGACCTCTCTCCACCAAAGAACTCTTTCCCTTGAAAGTGCCTGAATGAAAGAAGTGCCACTGGGACGGACCTGTGTTTGGTACCTTGCTCTGGGGCTTTGGTTCATCCCTCCATTTGTGCCTCAGTTTCTCCCTTGGGCTTTTGCTCTTGTTTCCTGCAGGACTTGGAAAAGCTCCCTTGCCTGTCCTGGTGTGCTGGCTCGGAGGTCCTGGTCTCCGTCGCAGCTGGGTCCCGTAGTGATCTGTGCAGCATCTTCTCTTGCTGGCTGGGATGTGGGGACACAACCTTTCTGGAGGGGCTGAAACATGAAGCCACTTTGGGGGGCCAGCTCTGGTGCTGCAAGGTTTACCTTGGGGATCTCCTGTGATTTGTGACTCCCGTGACACCCGAACTGATTTTTCGGATCATCACCCGCTGGGAAAGCTTGCCTGGGTGCTGTTCTTGTACTGGCACAGCCACTGGGGTTTTGTCACAGAGGGCACTCCCTACACCAGCACCAAACCATGCCAAGACCTGGTGGACAGGAGCTTTCCTGGGGACAACAGAAGTCTGAGAGGAGCTGGGTTTCATGTGTGACTGTTGCCTGGGCACAAAATGAAGCAGTAGCTGCTGTTACCCTGAGGTGGCCACCAGCTGCTGTCACACCTTGCTTGGGATGGGATTTCATAGCACTGGTGTGAGACATCCAGCTATTGGCATGGCAAACAGTACCCACTGAAGCACCATGAGGCACAGTTTCCATCAGGAAGGGTTCACTGGGGAAATTAAGTAATTTTATTGTCCTGAAACCCGTTTTTCCCACTGTGTCAGGCCCCCAAAATATCTCAGTATAGTCGCTTTGGCTCCTTCCATCAGGCAGGGCTGTGGGACTTGCTCACAGCATGCCAGCCTGGAAACCAGAGCCCAGCCTGGGGATTCCCTGTGCTGTGTCTACCCTGAACCTCTGGGAATCTGGGAGAATTTTAACTCAGTGCCAGCCATGCCACCCGTGCTGGGATGCTCAGAGGCAGTTTCCAGCCTTTCCCTGCCTCGCAGGAGAGATGGAGATCTTCTGACTGAGTGGGTCCCCAAGGTCCATCCGTGCAGAGACTTTTCGTGTGCCAGTATCCCCTTTCTGCCTTCCCCAGCCTGCTCACCCACAGCAGAGGCATTTACTGGTGATACTGGTGGCACCCTGTTGCGTACAGGACTAATTGTATGTGCATTCAGAAGGTAACGAGGCTGTTGTTCAGACCAGGTGCAGGGCTGGTGAATCCACCGTGTTGCCTAGGCAAGACTGGAAGGCAAACACTTTTTTGCTTTGCAAAATAATTCAGAAGATGACTGCATTTGTTGACAGGAGGGAGAGAAGCAGCCGGTGTGGGTTTTGATGGCGCGGCGGGCTGCGTCGGGCATCCATCACAGCACATCCCAGCCTTTCCTGGTGCCTCTGGCTCCGTGTGCGCTATGTTTCAGCTTTTCTGCTGCTCTGGGCAACAACTGGTTTATGTCCTCCCGCTCCTCTCCTTTGCTTCAATCTTCTGACAACCCCTTTTCACCTGCTCTTCGTCCTCCCTCGGGCACTGCTGCTCACCATCTGTGTCTCGGCTGCCTGTAAGCTCAGATACCTGCTCTGTAGGAACCCAGACGTACCTGTTTGATACTCATCTCTCTCATTTCCCTCTTCCAGAGCAGGCATGTACTTCCACAATTGCATGAGGCCCTAGTGGCGAGCCTGGGTGGGTAAACTGAGTCACGTGTGACTTCTGTGGGGCATTACAGAAATGATGGGTTGTCCCAAAGAGGGGAAGGGACGTTGCCAGGAGGGACCTGGAGGGACTTTGCACTGGTCACTGGTGGATGTTGGTACTTCTGGGGCTGTTTCGAATATGCCTAATATCCCCTGTCAAAATCACAGAATCATTTCTTTAAGGGGAGTAGATCACTGAAGTTTGATGGCACTACTGATATTTTAAAAAGCACCCAAACTGTTTCACTTAAAGCACAGTGGCATGGTTTATTTTTTTCCTTCTTTTTTTTCTTCTTAATGTTTAAATTTGGCCTTAGCTTGGCCTGAGTGACTGCTTCTCATGGAGCTTCTCTTTTGTGAAAAGAAGGGGAACCTCCCCGGGCAGAAGTTAGTTCACAAAACAGGTAACTCCTTCCCCTCCTCCTCGTTCAGACGAGAGTGGAAGAAGACATCCCAGGGCTTCCCGCCCTTCTGCACATGCTGTGGGGATCTGCTGTAGAGACCAGGGGGTCCATGGGGTGAGGAGAAGGAGGGAAGGAGAAGGAGGAGAACATCTCTGTGTGTTGCTCTGGGGCTCCCAGATGTTCATCTCAGGTGTCCTGGGTGGCCCCAGGGCTTATGCATGCCCCCAGCCAGCGGAACCAACAGGATGTTGTGCGATGGTGGCACGTACAGACGTGGACGTGCCCTGGTGGCATCACTGTCTCCTGGCCCTGCCACCTCTCTGAGATTACCCTTTCCATGAGGTTGTTTTGGAGCGAGTCTGGCTGAGACAATGACTTTTTAATTTACATTAATTACTCTTTTGCTGAATCAGGACTGTAATGCTCCTCAGGATTTTACACCAGGACCGGTGCCGGGGGGGAAGACTAGCCCCAGCCATGATTCAGGAGAACTACCATCTCCATCCCTGATGGGCAGCCTGGACCAGCAGTTTCTTGGTGGAAAAATGATCTTCACTGGGATGGCAGGGAAAGGAGTGGGAGCATCTTCTTTGTTGCCTTTTGCCTTCTTGGGTTGAGGTAAACTGCAGGATTTTGTGCTTGGCACCTGTGAGATTGCATCAAACTCTCCAGGTTGACAAGGAGTGTCCTGGTGCCTGGGTTTCCACACACAAGTCCCACTAGGTCTCTGCCTTTGCCTTATCCCAGCCATAGCTGGCCACCTCTCATCTTCCCCATGCCTGTTTGGACTTTGCATTCCCTGAGGGGCCTGGCCAACTGAGCACAGGGGCTGGAGCACAGGCAATGTACAGTGCACTGAGAGGATGTTTTGGTGCCTGCCAGCCCTGGGAAAAAGCTTTTTCCACTGAGTCATTTGCTGCCTCTGCTTTCTGTGAGACGACGCCAAGATTTGGGGGAAGGGGAGATGGAAAAACCCAGCCCAGTCTCCCTACTCCAGCAGGACCAGGTCCACGCCAGCACAGCTGCCCTGTGTTTGCTTTCAGGAGGAAGCAGCAGACAGATAGCAGCATAAATAGAACGTGGCTATTTTAAGACATCGATTGCATGATCTGTGCATTAAAGAAAAAAAGAAAGAAAGAAAGAAATCGTTGTTTGAGCTGCAACTGGCAACTTGGGCTTGAGAGGCTGCTGTGGCAGGGATGGGTGTTTTGGAGCCATCACCCTGGTGGCCGCAGGGGCTCCACAATGAATAAACCATGAAGACTTTTGCTTCTGCTTGTGTTTCTCCTGGAAGTTACGGTAGATGGATGGTTGTCCTCGTGCACCAATGACACATGCCATTGTTTGATGTCACACTGCTGTGGACAGGGAGTGACAGGATGAGGTGTGCTTGATTTGAAAGAAGAGAAACTGCAGTTTGGGAAGGGACATGGGTGCTGTTTTGGTGTAAATGTGTGTACGCAGCCAAGGATAGGTGTTTTCTTCTGAAGATGTTTCTGGGTTCCTGTGGTGCTGAAACGATTGCACTACTCTTGCCGTGAGTGGTGGCCTGTGATGAAGAGTTTTCATTTACTGTTGAGGGTTAAAATCAGGCTTGTTTTGGGTCACTTAGTGCCAAGCCAGATCTTAGCAGGTAAGAGAGGAGGTTCCTGGAAGCAGGAACCGTTTTCCCCTCAGCATTCGTTGCAGCTCAGGCAGAATGCTGAAGGGTGGCAGCTCCTGGAGCTCCCTGTCTCCCAGCCACACTGGGATCACCCCATTCCAGTCCCCATCCCAGCTTGGAGGCTGAGTTGCCAGGGATGAGGGCAGCAGCCCAGCTCCCAGCAGCACAAGTGCTTGTAAATACTCATGTTTGGGCAAAACAAACAAATAATACTTATTGGGATTTGCATGCCAAACAGAAGCAGATGGCCTATCAAGGTGGAGGAAATTAATGTTTGGGGTTTTCAGATAAACTGGATGAGCCAAGAGCCACTCTTCAAAAGAGGGCAAAAGGTACTGAAGCAGTTGCTGAAAAGAGCTCTCTCTCCACTGGCAACCCCAGCTGCAAAAGTTTATCAGTATAACTTAGTCTGGAAATGTTTTTAGTTCTCTTCCCCTTTCTCCTCTCCTTTTCTCTGTTGAAGGCCTTTGACGGTTTTCATGAAGTAAACTGCACACCAGAAGGCAAAACTGTCATTTGGGATGGGATTTTGCACTAATAATGGTATAAAACACATTTATCTCTGCAAAATAGCTTTGGTAGCGGACATCTGGTAATCTCTTCTTATGACAAAGTGGTTTTTATCAGGACCCTGCAAATCATTCCATGTACCAGGTCATGTGGTGGTCTTCACATTTGCCTTCATCTTCTGTGAACCAAGTAACATCATTTTTTAATTACTGCTTGCCACTGACCTAGTGAGTTGGCTGGAGTTAGGACTGAACCAGGGCTGGAGCTGCCCTGCACCCTACTCATCCTCACGGTCTCACCCCTTTCCCTGTGATGATTTGGGGGGCAGAGCTCAACTTTGCTCCTTGTAGCTTGGGTCCATGGCCCATGGCTTGAGACCAGCCAGATGATGACCATTTTTCATGCCGAAAAATGGTGTGGATGTGTAGTTCCTCCCCACAAAAACCCCCAGCATGCTGGAAGAAGACCTCGTAGGACCTCCATCTTCCTCGAGGGGGAGGGGTAAGCAGAGGATGTTACCTTTCCTTGAAAGCCTGCTAAGCAAGGCAAGTTGTAGATGCTCTGCTGAGCTCCAACTCAAAACATCTACCCGGTGTGGTGGCCTCGTGGGGATGGTGACTAGGCGGGGCAGATGCTTTCAAGCCATGAAAGCCTCATAACTCACTGAGCATAAGTTTGAGCATGGGGCTGTGGATGTGGCCCCTCTGTCTCAGCCCAACCCACTGGTACCAACAGAGTTTTTTCTATTTTTCTGCTTTCACTGAGGTTTCCCTCCGTTCTCGTGTCCCACAGGCTGCCTGAAGTTGCTGCCACTGGAGTCCATGGCGTATACCATGACTCCCACGCCGGCGGGGCCCGTTGGCTCCCAGTATTGTGTCTGCAAAGTCGAGTTGTCTGTCTGCGGCCAAAACCTTCTGGACAGGGATGTCACTTCCAAATCCGACCCCTTCTGTGTCCTCTTCATGGAAGACAATGGGAAGTGGGTAGAGGTAAGTCCTGAAGTTGTGTGGATTTCCACCTCCTGGGGTCTGCCTGTGCTGGTGTCTGTACTCCATTTTGAGGCTGGTCCTCATTCCTCCTCAGGCAGAGGTGAAAGCTCTTCTGGTCCTCCCGTGGCTATGCATGTGGCACTGAATGTGTTAATTCTGTGTTCTGCAACCAGTCCTTTCCCCTCGGTGCTTTCTGCTTTGTGCTGGGGAATAGATTTAACTGCAGATCTCAAAATGCTGACCTCTGGCAAGGCATGTGGCAGGTGTGAAAGGATCTTGCCACCTTCAAAGTGGTTCCAGGGTCTTCTCAGTCTGCTGTAAACTGGGAATGCTTTGGATTTGGGTGCCTGAAATGCTGATCTCATGTGACTGTTAGATGTTGTGAGGTCCCACTTGCAACAGGGTTTATTTCTGGGTGAGTCAAGATGAGCTGCTTCTTAGGTCACACAGGAAGCTGGTCTTTGGGTTTCACTTGAAGAGTGGCTCTTTCTAGGGGCCAAGAATGTGCTGCCTGAGGGTCTGGCAAGTCAGTCCAGTGGAAAAAGGGGGACCAGAGGGCCCCATTTGTTGACCAGACTCATCCCACAGGGAAGTCAGCTAGCTTCCTGGGGCCAGGATTAAGAATATATGGAGAAAACTCTCTACCCGAGTTTGACCCTCAGATTACTACCTATTACTGATATTTCAAGTAGGAGGTGATGAGCTAGATACCAGAAGTCTAAGGGCAGGGAAGAGAGACTCCAGGGCCCTGGGATGGCTGGTTAAGGGATCAGGAGCACAAGCAGGGTTCTCCTCTGTCCCACCAATTGCAGGGATTGATGAGTGGATAAACAGGAAGAGCCAGCAGATTAACTCCTGGCTCTGTGGCTCGTGCAGCCAGCAAGACTTTGGTATCTTTGATCTTGGGTTGATCTACAGGACACCAGGCTTGCTGCCAACAGATGGGGAAAGCCTAACCCGGAGGGGAAGAAGGATCCTGGGACAAGAGTTNTCCTGAGACAAGAGTTAGCAGAGCTCATTAAAAGGGCTTTAGGGTTTGAAGGGGCATGGGGATGAAACCAGGATTGCTAAAGTGGAGCCTGGGAGCAGCGTGCCAGTGCTTGTGGGTAAAAGTACTAGCAAGGTCCTGCAGTTCGTTGTCTCAGTGGAGGTGGGGGTGGTGATCCATGTGGTAGTGAAAACTTGTGGGGGCTTATTTTTACTTTCCTTGTATGTCCTAAGGAGCCAAGAGCTGCATTAATTTCCTCTGCCTCCCTGCTCACTCCAATACAAGCTTACTCCAAGATGGGCCCCTGCTGATAAAGGCTCTTTAAGGACAGGGGGACTGTCTGTGGCCACGCTTTCCCTGTGGTGGGTGGACACAGGATGAATCCATCCTTTCTGAGATGCAAACAGTGCACAGGGAGCCACTGGGTGTTGCTCCCAGCCCTCCCCTTCAGCAGGGCAGGGCTGCTACTAACCCAGCTACTGGAGCTCCAGCGAATTGACCCCCAGAAGCTCTCTGAATTATTTCATAGCACAAGGAAGGTGTTGGCTTGGTCTCAAAAGCTTGCTGCCCAGTATACCCACCGACTGGATGTGTATTCCTTTGAAAATCCCCCTCCTGTGGGGAAGGGGCATGGTGTATTCCCTGCCAGGGACCAGGTGAGTCCATGCTGCTGGCACTGCAGCTCATCCAGAGGTGCCCAAATTGCCTTTGAGCAGGATGACCTTGGCCACTGCCAGCAGCTGTGCTGCAGCAGCAAGAGACCTCACCTGGAGGGGTGTCCCAGGCAGATTTTGCAGTTGGGGTGTGCACAAACTGGCCCAGGAACTCCCAAGGGTGGTTTTTATCGTGCTTTATTGACTGTTTGGCATGTCACATGGAGAAGCTATTGTTATGGTCTCCTTCTGCGGCAGTCTGAGTCGGGCAAGGTGCCATCTGTGACAAACTGGTGTTGTGAAACCAAACCCCAGAGTCTGTGCAAGAGCATTGAGCTCTGTGCTGAAGAAAAAGCTTTTGGCCACAGGGGGAAAGGCTATGGGATAAAATGCCTGGAGAAAAAAAAAAAAAAAGTGGGGATTTTGTTTTATAACTGCAGTGGTAGATAGTCTGAGACCTCTTTTTGGTTGGTGTGTGAGGGAGCACGTAAGCAGAGCCAGGGGGTGTGATGGGTAGACTGGTGTTGGAGGCAGCACAAAATGAGCAGCCAAAGGGCTTAAAGTCACATCAGCCAAACAAAAATTGTCTCAGTTCCTGGGAAATTAGGTGGTCTCATTTTTCACGCACTTGGACTATTTGGGCAGTCTTTGAGTTGTTGGCCAAGGAGCTGATGAATCAATGGGCATCACCTAAGGTGTGTCCTACAACTGATCTCCTCACAGTCAGTAGGGAGGGTGTAGGGCAAACCTCACGTCACCACGGTCTGCAATTAATTTTGCTCAGCAGCCTGGTTGAGACTAATAAGCTTTCCAGCCTTGATAGGTGTCATCTCTTTGACCTGTTTGTACTTTTCAGGAATTTCTCTTGCTGTCAATAACGTCTCAGTCCAGCAGTTTTGATTCCGAAGCTTCTATTACAATACAAATCTGAGGTCTGTGGGTTTTTTTTTTTTTCCTTTCCTCTGCTATTTTTAGATTCTTTTTAATTGGCAAGATATAAGATAGACACTGGATGTGAGCCTTGAGCGGCAGACTGCTTGGCACTCTGCTGCTGCAGTTTCAGTGGAGGTCAGCATGTTGCATGAGCTGGCATGTGGTGTGGTGTGCTGACATGCTGTGGGGTTGGCCCCACACCTGGGATGGAGATCCCCCCACACCCACATGTGGTGCACAGGTTTGGGCTGTGGTTCAGTGCCTGGGAGGACCAGGAGGGGTGGACTCACATGTGAGCGCTGTGGGACACTGGGTAGACCCTTGGCGGCTCATGGTTCAGATCTTCCCTGGGGGTGTCCATGTTGTCCTGCGGGAAGAAATTTTTCACTCTGAAGGTGGTGAGACCCTGGCCCAAGTTGCCCAGAGAAGCTGTGGATGCCCATGCTTGGAGGTGTTCAAGGCCAGATTGGATGGGGCTTGGAGCAACCTGGTCTAGTGGGAGGTGTCCCTGCCCAGGGCAGGGGGGTTGGAACTGGATGAGCTTTAAGATCCCTTCCAACCCAATCCATTCTGTCATCCTATGATTCTGTGATTTTTGCCATGCAGATGTGCCCCTTGCCCTAAAGCAAACCTTTTTCCTACATGAAAGTGGTGGCCTCAATAACACAGGTGTATGTAGGGGATGGGTGGGGACAGCAACAGCTCAGCAGAGTGAACCCATCCCACCACACTGCCTTTCTGTCCTCTGTATCATGTCCCAGCTATCTAACCTGATTTAGGAGGTGGGTCTCCTCCTCCAGGACCAGCCCCAGCCCCGATGGTGCTGGCGTCTGAACTGGGCAGTGGGGCTGAAGCACCAGCTGATGCCAGCAGGAAGGCTTCTGCTTAGTGTTCTTTCTAGCTGTCATATTTGTCCCCAAATACAATTATTTTGTCTCACTGAGCTTAATAGGAATTAAAAACTCTTAGTGAATCAGCCTTTGAGGGGGTGGGGAAGGGAAGGACAGTAAACCACAGGCCAAGAAGTGACATGAAGATGGGTGACATTTAAATGTTCTGCCCAATGACATCATCTCATCTGCATGACAGCAGCTTTCCAGTAACTGAAGGGAGCCTACAGGAGAACTGGGGAGGGACTCTTTGTCAGGAGGTGCAATGACAGGACAAGGGGTAATGGTTTTAAATTGGAAGAGGGGAGATTTGGATTAGATCTTAGGAAGAAGTTCTTTGCTGTGAGGATGGTGAGGCACTGGAACAGGTTGCCCGGAGAAGCTGTGGATGTCCCATCCCTGGAGGGGTTATGCTGTGCCATAAGCCCACACTTCCCGTGGCTGCCTGCCGAGTTCCCTCTGCTCTTATCACCGCTTTTGGCCGCAGGATGCTGCAGACTGCTGTGTGCTTCCAGCCGACAGCGGGCTCCCCACGCGCCTTCCAGTTTCCATCATCCCCTGTGCTTGCCCTTCCAAGCCGTTGGAGACATCATTTCTTCCAGCCTGCTCACAATAGCTTGAGATGACAAAGTCTATTGAAGTCATGTCTTCTGGGTCCTTCCAGCCTCTTGTTTCTCCTGATGCTTGATAAAATCTATGAAAAATGGCCTGTGGTGATTTATTTTTTCCCCTCCTCTTTGCCAAGAAAGATGAAACCACATGAATGTTTGGGTTTGAAGTCTAGAGGGTTGCTGTTCTGGCTCATGACACTTTTTCTCGTTTTGCTTGTCCTTCCTGTTAGCTGCACAGTCTGAAAGAAGCAGGTTTGGTGTTACAGCTGTGAGGGTCTGCTTGAGGGTTGCAGATGTGGGAGAGCTTCAGCTCCTGGGACAACAGGGCTTAGAATCAGATTAAGTGTCTCTGGCTTCACTGAGCCTTGATTCCACACCAAGCGTTGGCTGGGTGGGTGCTCCTGTCCTCGCTGTTGGCTTGTACAGCCCTCGGCACCCTGTCCTTGTCCAGCTCCCTGTACCAAGTGTCGTTACTCATTTAGATGGATCCCACCTTGTGTGCACTGGAGCTGGAGAAGAGACATGACAGTGACAAAGATGCAAGATGCACATACCTAAATGCCTCTTCTTTTTTGTTCTTTGCAGCTCGACAGAACAGAGACAGCCGTGAACAACCTCAACCCAGCTTTCTCCAAGAAGTTCATCGTCGACTACCACTTTGAAGAAGTGCAGAAGCTCAAGTTTGCCCTGTTTGACCAGGACAAGTCAAGCATGCAGCTGTATGAACATGATTTCCTGGGCGAATTCTCCTGCACACTGGGCATGGTGAGGCTCTGAGGTCCCTGCAGCTCACTGTCCTCCAGCAAAGGGATCCCGATTCATGTCAGCCACGGGGATGTGATGGGGTGAAATAGAGCTGCTGCTCTTATCTGTTGTAAACTTTGCTGGGTCTTTCCTGGCAAAATGAATTTAATTTGCTTCTCGTGCTTTGACTGTTGAGGTTGAACTGTTCCTGTTGGCTACTTGCTCGTCTAAGCTAGTCATGGTGTGGGCTTCTGCTGGTGCCTGCAGCAAGACATCAGCTGGAAGCTTTTGGAGGTACCTGTATCTCATGGGTTATATTAAGAACCCTGATTGCCAGCTTGTGTTTGGACTTGGGAAAATTCCAGATGTGTAAAGTGAGGATGCATTGCAATCTACCTTTTAACATCAGTTTTGTTTTTCTCCCCGCCCCCCAGAGCTTTATCCATTGCTGTTGTGTAGCAAATCATCTCCCCTAGTTGAGCATGTTGGTGCAGGAATGTGTCTTCCGCTCTTCCTGTGAAAAAGCTTTTGGGACACAATGCGGTTTATAAGCCTTTGGAAGGCCTTTATGCTCATGAACCCAGAACCCTGTTTGAAGCTGGCAGCTACATTTGCCAAACATCTTTGTCCTCTGAGCCTGCTCTGACTCAGAGGCAAGGAATGAGGAGAATTTTTTCCATTCTTTGCAGCATCCGGCTGCTCAGGGCTGATGTGGTACCTGACACAAGCACAGGGACTGGCAGAAACCCTCTCTGTTGTGCCTGATGCTGGGAACCAGGAGGAAGGAGACACTGATGGGTGGGTTGGTGTGGACAGCCATCCCGAGGTGCTCAGGGAGGATCATGAGCACGATTGCTTTATCACACAGGCTGTGATATCGCACGGCGCATGGCAAGGAGGGGACACGAGTGACCTACCATTGCCAACTCAAGAGCTTGAGGTGTTAGAAGAGCACTGATATTTACAGAGTTTGATGTTTAACCTCTGGGCTTTTGGAAGTACTCTGTGCTGACCTAGTTCTGCTACTGTAGAAGCTAAGAGACAGTGCAGGAAACAGCCCAGGGTGGTGTTCAGTGATTTAGACCAAACCCATCTCTTACTGGTGACTACCTGTTGCTGAAACACAGCACCTCAGGTGTGGGGCAGTTCAGCAATTCTCCTTCTGAAGGTCACAGCCTTGGTGAAAGCTGCAAGCACAGAATTTATGGATGTAAGGAAACAGAACTGAAACCTTGCTGTTCCTAAATGTGGCTCTGCAGAAGTCCAGGGCTCTGCAGGTTCGTGCTGGAAAAGAACATTATCCAGACGCACGAGGGAGCAAGGCGGACCCTCCTGCTTGTTGGGTCTCCTAGAGGAGCCCAACCCTTTCTGGTGCTTTGAAAGATGATTAACTGGGACTATGAGACTGGACAGACCATCCTAGGGCTGTGGTAATGGTGGGGATGGGCCCCTGTTGGCAGGTCTCACACTTAAGGTTCTCAGAAGAGTTGATGGTTTAGCCGTGGTGGTTGATGTGCACGGCATAACTGTGTCTTTATGCACAACTGTCTTTCAGAAACAGAGCTCTGAACTTCTGTAATCTCATGTAAATACTTACACTCTGCAAAAGAGAACTTGGCTTATGCATGTAGATAGTCTTGATGAGTTTTTGCAGCACTTGCCATGGGAGCTTCTTGGTGACCTTTAGTCCACAACAAGAAGTTCAGCTTGGAATGGAGGGATCTTCTCATTTTCCCTTTTTCCCCCTGAAGTTCTCTGTTAGACTCCTCTCCCTGTGACCAGCGTGGGCTCACAGCACAGCCCAGCTGTGGGGCAGAGATGGGCTGGAGGGGTAGCACACAGGCAAGAGTGCCTGGTGAGGAGAGGAATGAAATGGGTGCTTGTGGGCTCATCCATCCAGATGTGTTTTTTCTGATGGCTGAATGTTGTCGGGTGAGATGTTTTCATAAGCCTGCCTGGCTTTGAGGCACGAGCAGCTCTCAAAAGGGAAGGAGAGCATCCGTGGTAGGCAGCAACCACACAGCAAGCATCTGACTTGTTGAGTTTGCACAGGAGCGCAATCAGATTAACCAAATTATTTTATTGCAGCTAATGAGGTCCGCAGCAAGACTTAAAAGGATGGCTGAATAATTTGTGGGGCTGTAATGACCTCTGTGGCCAAATGAAATGTAACAGGGATCAGATTACAGGCTGGAGGGCGTCCGTGGTTTCTACTGCCCGGCGCTGCAAGGAGATTTCTCCTCTGTGTGCATGGCTTGGCAAAGATGTCTAGTTCTGCTGACTGGTGCTTCCTATGCGTGTATGGATCTGAAGCACCAGAACGCAGCTAGCTAGCCACAATGGGAAAGGGAATTTGCCTTAAAATTGCAAGAATCATAGAATCACAGAATGGTTTGGGTTGGAAGGGACCTTTAAAGGCCGACTTGTCCAGACCAGGTTGCTCAAAGATCCATCCAACCTGTCCTTGAACCCCTCCAGGGATGGGGCAGCTGCGGCTTCTCTGGGCAATCTCACCACCCTCAGCATAAAAATTTCTTCCCTATATCCAATCTGAATCTTCCCTCTTTTAGTAAAATCATTAGCTCTATCGCAGCAGGCCCTATTGAAAAGTCTGTCCCCATCTATATTATAAGCAACTTCTAAGTACTGAAAGCTGCAGTAAGGTCTCCCTGGAGGGAAGGGAACATTTCTGGGGAGCAGTAGAAGGAATCCAAGCATGGCTCCATGGGTCACTTGGATGGCAGGAGCAAGAAGTTAAGCCATTTCATTACACGTTTTTTTAAATTACTGCAATTATTTTCCAGCTGTGTGACACAGGACCAAAAGTAGATGCTGAAGGACAGATGGGACTGCACTTTTCAAACTGCAGCCCCTAGATCTTGAAGGGGTTCCCACTTGGTATGGAAGCAGAGCACAGCTATTCCCAGCAGGTTCTGAACCCTGATGTGGGGGTCTGCGCCTCTTGGGGAAGACTTACAGGTCCCCAGATCTGAAGGTGATTGAAGCTCCATGAGCTAGGAAAATATCTCCAGATGTTTAATTCAGCTCCCAGATCATCCTGTCTGGCCTCTTACAAGCCAGAAGTGAAAGGGGAGATGTGTCTTTGGGGGTGCTGACCCCTGTTTCTTGCTCAGCAGGCAGGGAAGCATCTAGCTTGTCATCAGGATTCACTCATGGAAACATCAGCTTTGAGCAACCTGATCTCTTGGGAGGTGTCCCAGCCCATGGCAGGGGGGTTGGAATTAGGTGATCTTTAAGGTTCTTTCCAACTGTAACCATTCCATAGTGCTGTGATTCATAGAATGTGACCTGAAAGCAAGTTGCTCACAGAGGTTGTGTTAGAAGTATTTAAAAATGGGGTATGAAAGGCTGATTTGGGATTTTGGTGGAACAAATCACTGTCCTTTGGCTGTGTGAGGTCTCATTGTCCTGCTCCACACAGAGCCAGTCTTTGGGTTCAAGAGGAGATGGTGCTTCAGCCTCCTGAGTTGTCACTGCTCTGCGTGGTTTAGCTGCTGCCCTGTGCCCCAAGGTCACAGTGGGGACATTCACAGCGTCACGGTCGTCCCCGAGTATGATGTCTTTCTTTTGCTGTTGGGAATCCTTAATCTGAATTAACTGACATGAGCAATGATCAGTTGTTTATGAGTCTGCTTTGGATCACTTCCACAATCCTGACTTTCTTTTCTTTGGCTTCTCTAGATCGTCTCCAGCAAGAAAATAACGCGGACTCTCCTTTTGGGGAATGGGAAGCCGGCTGGGAAAGGGATGATAACGGTATGGTTACTCCTTTGCATTACCTACTGAGTGTGTAAAGGCAGATCATAACCTGGGAACAATGCAGGACATGCATCTGGGGTCCAGAAGACTGAGGTTTATCTCATGAGTGTTATCCCTTTTACCTCCCATTTTCCCACCCCCTTCAGTCTGTTTGGAGCACAGTTTATTTGGGGCAAGGACCATCTTGCACAGTCTCTGCCTGGTACCCAGTGCTGGGAGCCATCAACCTCTATCTGCTTGGGCCTCTGAAATAAGAAAGCCCTCAATCTGGAGAAGTAGGTCTGTGCTGCTGGTGTCTGTCATCTATTACATCTGCCCCTGGAGCAGCAGGGAGTCAGAGGGCTGATTCCTTTGCTGGCAATGTGTGGCTTTGTTTGCAGGAAGAGAATGGGAGCTGTGGTGTAGCAACAACTCTCATAGCAACAGCTGCTGCTCCCCATGCAGACCCCTTCAGGCAGTGGTCTTCCTGCTGTGGATCTCTTTAGAGATTTTTTTTTTTTTTAAATAAAAGATTAAATTTAGGTTCATATCCCTTCTGCCGCATCGCCCGTCCTTTTTGGATCTCTGCTGTGTGATGTGCAGCCAGGCAGCAAAGGTATAGAAGAAAAGGCCAGCAAGGAATTAAACCTCCATCAGATTTAAAAGCACTGGAAGGGTTTAAAAGCCCAGGACCTGGCTGCTGCAAGGGTATCTATCTCCAATGCTGTTTGCTCTAATGGCTGGGAAGATGCTACCAGCTTTTTTGTCTTAATTGCTGCAGTTTAGTCTTTAAATGCTGGAGGAAAAGCCACAGTGAAGCTGACAAGCAGTGCCTGATGCTGTGTGCCATCCCTCTTGACACACCAGCTGACACTGGATTGGAAGGGACTGGAATGGATGAAAAGTTTCCAGTCAAGTTAGAGGTTACAAACTTTAAAAAACAGAGGGTGCCAATCTGTCACTAATGTTTCATTAAAAATCAAAGGGTCTGAGGCATCTGCTTCATTTTGTACCATTGGTGCAATTTTCTACCTGTTTTGGGTTTTTTGGGGAGGGGCTTGGCGATGACAGCGGGGTCATTTGTGGTGGGCACCTTTCGTCTCTGCTTGGCGTGGTGCTGGAGCAAGGGCTAGGGACACCAGCCAAGGAGCAGGCTTCTGCTTTGTACTTAATCAGATAAAACACGGACTTGGGAGCCAAAGCCTGCCTTCCTCACCCCGTCCCCTTCAATTTTGTCCAAGTATCTCTTTTCTTAGCTGAGATATCAGAGGGGTGAAGGCAACAGAAGAACCTTGGCTGGCTGCCTGGGATCACATGGGGGTCCCTAGGTTTGAAGAGATGGGGGAAATCCCAAAGCGAGTTGCTGTGTTTGTAGAAATCAATCCCAAGAAGTTGCCTCATGCCTCTACCAGCGGATAAAATTAGTCTACAAGTTTTTCTAGCAGCCTGGCTGTAATTACGCTGTGTGTCTCCGGTGAAGGACAACCTCCCTGGAGAGCCGGCTAACGGCCGTGCTTGGGAGCACGGTGCAGGAGGAAGATGTTCATGCTGTGCTCCTGGCTGTGTCAGTGCCAGATCCTGCCCGGGAGGATGCTGTGGGTGAGGATGCTGGGGGACAGCTCAGCTTATCCCAGTGAGCAGAGGAGGGAGAGGTGGGGAGCAGATGCTTGAGCAGGACACAGCCTTGAGAGAAAAATACAAGCGGTTCAGAAAACGACTGGTAACAAGTGAATAAATGTGGTTTTGTTGTTACAAACATTCCCTTTCTTAAAATACCAAGAGACTCATTAGACCACGTTCCAGACAAAACCGGCCCACTGGTGGTTGGCAGCTGAAGCCCTTCTGGAGCTTCTGGAGTCTCTTGAAATGAAGTGATCCAGGCTGCACTCCTGCCTGCTGCTGCTCCTTGGGAGCAATGATGGAGTTTGCATCCTTGGGTCAGGGAGGACTAGATGACACATCTTGCTGGCAAGGGTTTTTATGGCCCCTGCTTCCTCTTGGTTTGGTCCTTGGAGGCTTCTCCAGGTCCCAGATGAGCCCTGCTGCACAAAAGCTGTGAGACCCAAGAAAGGGGACACTTTTGTTATCAGAAACGTTATTTTAGACCTAATGGCACAAAGGAAGGAGACCACTTGGAGTGTCCTGGCACCTCATTTGGGTTGTTCATTCAAGAGGTTTAATTGTCCCTGTTGACTCCCAGCCCTGCAAATGAATCTGTTTCATGTGGACCCAGCTCCAGGGATGAGGCTGTGGAGGTCAGTGGGTGTCCCAGGGGCTCCAACTGCAGGACCAGTGTCATAGCTGGTAGCCTGCTAAAAAACCTTGCCCTGTTTTGTTTTAAAGCCAGTGTGTCACTGCCTCAGCACAGGGTAAATGGCAATGCCCATCTAGGGGAAGTTTGGGCTTTTTCTCCATCCTTCTGTATTCCAGGGAGAAGCTGGGAAGTAGGCTTTGATCCCAGATTGGTCTGCAAAGGTAAAATCAGTTTAACTCCCTAACGGTGAAGTGCTGTGTACATTAGATCATCCAGCTCCTTAACTGGGAAGTGGCTTTTGCTGGAGTTGTGTGGGTATGACCAGGGTGGGCGTCCTCAGGGTTTGGATTCTCCTCTGGCTTGGTCTTCACTGACTTTTCATGCTGAAAATGAATGCAGCCTCACTTGTCTTTCAGATAGCTGCGCAAGAGCTCTCGGATAACAGGGTGATTACTCTGAGCATGGCTGGCAGAAAACTGGATAAAAAGGTGAGTGGGGTTGTGTCTAGGGGATGCAGTGTTAAACTCCTGGCATTTGTAGGCTAAAGGATCTAAAGAAATCTCTGCTCCTGGGTACAGCAGTGGCAGAAGATAGTCCTGCTGGAGAAGGAGTTAGGGTGAGACTGGAGGGATTCAAGTCCTGGTGGTGCCACTGGTGACTGGGTACACCCATACCTCAGTTTCCCTATTGCCACAGTATTGTTTTCTTCATCACACTGTTGAGATGGAAAGATTATGTGTGGCACAGGATCTGCCTACCAGCATGTCTTAAAGACAGAAGATTTACTACTTCGGTGGTTGTTGTTGGGAATTGTCTCCTGATGGAGCTGGCAGCTTTGATGCCCCTTGAACCCATATCTCAGAAGTGCTGAGAGCTCTTGGCTTGTGGCTTCCATCCCCTCTGGAAATGGAGTCATCATCCGCTTGTTTGTCAAACAGCAGGGCCTGTCTCTGCTGAGGAAGAAGTGTTCGCCTCACAGAGGCAGGTAATGCCCAAGTTTCCCTTTGGATGTGATGTGTAGGAAACCATAAGCCTTTCTGAACAAAGCCATCTGACCTTATTTACCAGGCAACCAGAGCTGCTGCTCTAAACCAGCGCTGTTGCTAAGCGATTGATGGGAATATTATTTTTCACTTCTTCCTGGTCTCTCCAGAGCTTTTGTTACTAGCAGGATGGCCCTCAGTTTTCAAGCCATGGTAGAGCAAGCATCCAGGCAGAAGGGTGTTTGCAGGGGAAGAAGATGTGGGATGTCCCATCCACCTGGGATGCGTTCCCGGTTTATCCAAGTGTTTTTGCCACCTGTTGGGAACTGCTGTTTTCTTGCCCTCCTGCTTACCCTGCCTACAGCAAGGAGCTAAATGCCCCTGTTAAGAAATCCCCAGCTAACTACATTTCATAAATGAGTTGGAAGGTGTCCTGGAACTGTGGCTTCCTCTGAGACGTGGCCAAGGGTCAACCCCGTGCATGTCAATGAAGACATTCCTAATGCAACATTTTTCTTCCAGCACCTCAAGAAAAAGCCTCTGCTCCCTTGCAAAGGAGGGGATGGGATTTCACAGCAGGCTTGGTGCCCTTCCTTTGTGCTTCAGGGTTCCTTGGTAGCCGTGGCCATTGTGAAGAGCAGGGACAAGGACCCGAGTCCTCCCTGCGGTGCTGGTAGCTCAGGTGTATGTCCATTTGTATCAGCAGCTTCACTGGTGGCATCACTTGCTCCGTGGGCAGGAGTTGCCTTTCTAATCTGGTTTACAACTAAGTTCTTCTACCAGGTTATGCAAGAGGACATCTTTTGATATCCTTCAGCTAGGACATGATACCTGTGTGTCTGCTGCCCTTCAGACCCACAGTCAAGGTACAGAAATTCATCATCTACTGTGATAAGGACTGTGAAGAATCGTGTTCTTCCTGGGTCTCCTCCAGTTTATCACTAAACTAGGTGACCACCTGCTATCACCAAGAGCTAACGAGGTTTCTTTGCTGATTCCCATAACACAGTGCAGCGCTGCAGCTCTCAAAGTCCTGCTCATGGGCAAAGGATGTTCATGTCAACGTCAGAGTAGTTAAAATGGACTCTGAACAAGAACACTGGATGAAGCGCTGTTTTGGGGTCATGATTGGTCATGGGAAATGCAGCTGTGGGAGCTGGGTAAAACTTGTTTCAGCTTAGAAAAGACAGGGGAGAAGTGGCTAAGCAAAAACCCGGAGGGGTAAGGCTGCGCCACGCAGCACTGGGCAGCACGGCCAGGGGCTTGGACATCAGACCTCACAGGATTTTGTGGTGAGGTCACGGGATCTTCTTGCTGCATGCGCTGAGCCAATGCTGTGAGTGTGCCCAAGTAGCCTCATCTCACCAGCAGCTGTGCCACAAACCCAACCTGGAGTTATGTTCAGCCCCCAGCAGCTCCTTCAGCCATGACCACCCTGAAGCAAGCCAGGATTGGTGCTGGAAGCTGTGGTTTGGGGAGCCAGAGCTGGTGAAATTGTCACCTCCTCCCTCCTTGTCCATGGTGTGCAAAGACCAGTAAGGGTGGCTTAGATTCTTGGACCAGTTTGTAGCTTAATCTGGTGTTCTGACCTCCTTTGGTTGCTCAGTTCCCTTCTCCTGCCGGGCTTGCAGGGGTGAGATGTTTGTGGGTTTGACGTTTTAAAATAGCAGCCCACAATCCTGTGGCTTGGAGGCATCTGCCACCCTGTTTTGAATGGAGCAAGGCTGACAGGACTTAAAAACCAGGTTGCTCTTGCATGGGCTGGCAGCAGACACCCCTCAAAGCTGCCTGCTGTCATCTCAGCCAGTGCCCACACCAACCCACGCTGGGTTGGCACTGATTGCAGGTTAATTTAGCACAGGCAGGGTCAGGTACCCACTGCTGGTCCTTTAACCCATCAGTGAAGGCTGAAAGTGCCAAACCCAGGCTGTGGTGAGCGGGATCAGAGCTGTGCCATAACCGTAACCCTGCAGAAAGATTGGCTTGGCTTTCCCTCCCACAAACATGTGAAAAAGGGTAGGAGAAAAATAGCCTCACCTCACCGGAGAGCATCCCCACCAGCCTTTCTGGTCTGCTCTTCTGGCAGAGGAATTTTGACTGAAGCAGATTATGGTTTCTCTAAGACAAAACACTTTTTTAGCTCTCTTTGTAAACAGGATTTGGGTAGAATCATTAATATGTTTTACACTAGAGCCTGTGTCTGTCCTCACCACCACCTCCCAGGCTGGCTGTGGACAGGGGCTCCTGGAGTACCCATGCATCCTCCTCCTCCATGAGCAGCCTCCTGCATCCCTGCCACATCACTTGGAAGCCCAAAACCCTCCTCTTCAAATCCATAAGAAGTTCCTCCAGTTCTTTGCGAGACTTTCCCCTCCTTCTGGGCGGAAAACCCAGCTGAAATGACTTGAGTTCTCAGCAAATTATTTGGAATATTTTGGGCTTGGTTTCTTGTGAGTCACTTCTTAGCTTTTCTGAATGGGAATAAAGTTCTGCTTAGAAATGCTGGAGTTTCCCTGTGTTGGTGCCACCAGCACTGCGCCGAAATAGCCCCCGTGCCAAAACTTGGCAGGGATGCACACGTGTGTGTGTACATACTTCATGTAAACCAGCAGCCCTTTATCAAGGGAATATCTAAGGCAGTGCTGGCAGGAGAGGCAGCGCACACTGGCTCAGGGCTGCCTATCTTGGAGGGTGTTACATGAACTCTGTCAGCACCAGGGCAGCTCGCTCCTTAAAGATTTCCTCTGCTCATGCTTTACTGCTGTGTGTAGGAGGCTGTTGGTTTGGTTTTTTTTATTTCCCCCCTGCAAGACACTCGTGCACTTCATAATTCCGTTTTTCCTTTGAAGCTGTGGCTATTTTTGCAAACCCAAATGCAGCTTCCTCCCAGCTGGGGTTGTTTTCTGCGGTGTCTGCAGCCAAAGAGCTTGCCGGGCAGTGGGTGCCTGTCAGCAGATCCCATGGGCCAGAATGCCAACTTGCCACCACACTGGTACCAAAAGGCAGTGCCAGTGTCAGTGGGATTCACCTGGCCGGGACACAGAGGCTTGAGCCAGTCTTGTGAGGACACGAGGGTGCCTGCAGGGTCGGCAGTGCCAGGGAAAGGAGGACTCTCTTGGACCAGCCGTCGCTGCTTGCAGAGCACTGTGTAACCCATCCTGGTTTTCTTCCCCAGGACCTGTTTGGAAAGTCAGACCCCTTCTTGGAGTTTTATAAACCAGGTGACGATGGGAAATGGATGCTGGTCCACAGAACAGAGGTGAGCATGACTCTAACCCAAGCTGCTGAGACACCACCATCCTTGGGTCAGCTCCTCTTGCCCTTCATGGCATTACCTCATCTATGGCCCATGAAGTGGGGTGGGATCCAGGGATTTCAAAATCTCACAGCTGCCTTCTGGGTGTCCAGCTGAGGCTGCTGGAGCCCAGTGAATGAAGATTTACTGAGGCCAGCAAGGTCTCGAGATCTTTTTTGTGCTACTCACTACTGTCTCTGCCAAGCAGAGGGAGATGATCTTCTAGCCATGTTAACCTCCTGGCTCAGCCTGGGTGCCCGCAGTGCTCTGGACCACTCTCCCTCCACTTGCAGGAGCAGCAGGATGAGCTGCAACCCGGGGAGATGGGGGAGAGAGGTGGTGGGAGGTGTCCCAGGGAGCAGTAGTGGGGAAAGGTTAAAAGAAGCATTTGGGAGGATGCTGAGGCATCTCCAGCTTTGGTGCATGAACCCTCGGGCTCATGTCTAACAGGGCTGCAGCCCTGGGTGAGGAGGCAGAGACCTGTGCTGGTATCCTGGTGGGCATGGTCAGAGGCAGCTGTGCCCTTCTTGTCCCTCGTTTTTACCTGCTGAGATATTTTGATCTGAGCTCCCTTCTGGTTGTGTTCCCAACCTGCTAATGCCGGTGATGTTATGGATAAGAGACACAGGACAGGCAGGGAGGAGCAGGCTGGCTTCTGCTTTAGCACCAGGCTGATAAATACTTTCCAATGACTTTTTGTCCCCTCTTAAAGCTTGTTTCAAGGCTATTTTTAATTTGCACACAGTTCCTGGCAGCAGTCAGAAAGAGGAGGGGGCGATTGCTGCTGGGGGGCTGACCACAGCCCCCCTGATGGAGGAAGAGGGTCCTACCACACCCCACCTCCTACCTCTCTTTTTCCTGTCCCCATCTCATCCCTCCTCTTTTTCTTGTCTCCTCAAGGCTTGGTTAAGGAGACCATTGTCCCACCGCAGCAAATTGCTGTAACAAAACACAGTGTGAACTTACATAGAAAGAGCGGGGGGTTTTATTTACAAAGTCTCCCTGTGTGTTGGATTTTCCCACTGCTATGTGAAGTCCACAAGGATTTCTTTCACTCGCACACCCACATGCACACAAGCCCCGGGACGTGTGTCCTGTGGTATCAGTATGGACCATCCTTCCCACACACATCTCTGTGCCTATTTAATTCCTACCAACCTTAATATTTCTCTCATATTTCTGTGGGAGCGGGCTTGGACCTTGTTTGCTTGTTTCCTCCTGGTTCAGTGTGGTCTTTGACCCACCACAATGTATGTGGGGATTTGGAGTGACTTCCAGACCTTCCTCCTGGATGAGGTGTGGGAGTCGGGAATGCAGCTTTGCACCAGCCATCGCTGGGAGCTCTGGAAGAAGGTCAGGTTTATGGGGAGCAAATGTATACACTGATTTTTCCTCCAGGCTGCTGCCCAGTTCCTCCTCTGTGCTGTCACCCTGGATAACAGTCTAGCCAGGCTTTCTTTCAAGTAATGGGCATTCCAGCAGCCTCCTCGTTACCAGCCCCGAATGTATCCCTCTGCCCTCGGAGGAATTCCATACCAGGCAAGCATCTTTGTGTTTTGAGGCTGGATGCAAAGAAATAAGATTCCCCATTCTTGCAGCTTTCAATGTGAGAATGATTTCCGTAGGTCCCTTCCGACCCCTACCAGCCTGTGATTCCGTTTCTCATGCCACCACAGAGGTGTCTGGCAGGGAAGGATTAGCGGGCTCATTACAGCCTGTTATTTAAGTGTGAGTATGAGCATCCAGCTGGGCACCATGCGACAGGAGATGCTGGGTCCTTCCCCACCCACTCTGGGGACCTGGCAGCTGGCAGCGGGCGGGCACCACCTCAGGGTGCACGGGCTTCCCCCGCTCTTCCCAGCCTCATGGAGGAGGTGTTTGCAAATTCTCTGCTAAATGATTCTTGCAGTGTCAGGGTTTCCCTGGGTCTCATGGAAGCGCCTGTGTAGAAGCCACCTGTTGCAGGTCCCGTGGGCTGGTTGCCTGCAGCAGCAGCCATGGACTTCTTTCTCCTTCCTCCTTCACTGTTGCTGCTCTGGCTGCAAAGGTCCAAGGTCCTCCACACCAGATGTCTCCCTTGCACAGGGGAGGGTTCATCAACTGCCCGTGTCTGACTTCCCTAATTTTCATGTGAATCTCTCTTTTTGAGCACAACACCTTTGTGAAGGCACATTTCCACCTGCCCTGCAGGCACCTCCAGTGTACACAGCCTGAGACTGGAGCCTGCTCGTGTTTGCTTAGTTTTCCACCGAGTGACTGCATTCTCTCAGGAAATGTCAAAAAGCATCAATTAATACTTCTCCAGCTCAGGCAGCAGATGCCAGCAGATGAGGCGAAAGAACTGAATATGCCCAGGGCTGTTTGGCTTTCTTGGCTGGCTGCAGCATCCCACTGCTGCATCTTCTCCGTGGCCAGACCCCAGATGAGTGTGGGCTGAGCAGGGGCGCTGGGAGGGAGAAAGCAGTGCGTAGGGTGCAAGAAATGAGATGCAGAGGGCATCCAGTCCTGTCTGCTGTGGCTGTTTTCTCAGGCTGGCTTGTTTAATGGTCCCCAGAGAGGGATAAATCACACAGTGTAGTGCAGATGGATCTGTTGTAACTCACATGTGCTGCAGCCTGGAAAGGGAGGGGGTGCTCCTGGGTCTGACTAAGGAGGCAGAAGAGGGCTGAGGGGGGGATTTCTGCAGTTTGCCTGGCCTGACCCACTGAGAACCTGGTCCAGGGTCGCTCTTGGGGACATGTCCTCCCACTTTGTGCCATCTGCCCCTGTAGTTGTGCCCATTGTGATGGCATCCCTCTGTTCCCACCCCGTAGGTGATCAAGTACACGCTGGATCCCACCTGGAAGATGTTCACTGTGCCTTTGGTGTCACTGTGTGATGGAGATGTAGAGAAGCTGATAAAGGTAGCGGGAGGTCTTTCGGGTGGTCGGCCTCTGGGATTGATCATTGAACATCTAAAAGCCCATGGCTAGTTTATTTAAAAAAACAACAACAAATCAACCAAAGCAGAACCACTCCAAAACAACAAAAAAAAGCCCTTGTCTGGGGTCTCCAACAGGAGAGGTTGGAAACTCCAGCAGGTCTCCTCACAGGAGGAGATGTTACTGCATCTGAGGCTGGTTTGTGCTCCTTCTCTCAGGTGATGTGTTATGACTACGACAGTGATGGGGGACATGACTTCATTGGGGAGTTCCAGACATCGGTGGCCAAGATGTGCGAAGCCCAGGATGCCTCTCCGGTGAGTCTCGATGGGCTTTGGAGGAAGAATGAGGAAAAGGCTTCTATGGGCTAGCAGTGGATTTTGGTACTTGAGCTGAGACCCTCAACCTATGCCGAGAAGAAGCCACATCCAACCTTCTTTCACCGTGGGTGACCCAGGCCACTGAGCCTCTGAGCTAGAGAGATGGCTAAGGCAGTCTTGGCCAAAAATTGAGTTCTGCTGAGATGTTTGCAGGAGCAGCTGTGATTTGGAGGGTGCCCTGTGATTTAGGGGTCAGGTGTGGAGGGGTGACATACTGCTGGGACTGCCTCTGCAGCAGGGGCTCACCAGGAGTGCCAGCTCTTGTGCAACTCCAAACCAGTTTTGTGGCCAAAGGTGTCCCTGTCTTCCTCCTGAAGTGCTGGCAAAAAGCCTTGGCAGATGCCACCTGATTGAATGCATGTTGTGAAGACTCTTGGATAACTAGAGCTTTTCACTACTGTCATTGCTAGGATTACAAACCCAAGAGGAGGTCTTGGTTGAGCTGTGGGGTTGTGTAAAACACCATGTGTGGTACAATGAGAAATGATTCCTGGCTGGGGAAACTGAGGCACAAAAGCATGAAGTGCCCTGGCCAGGACTGCATGAGCTGATGGTACCAGAGGCAGGCATTGAGCCTGTTTTCCCTCTGCTTTTCCCCACTGATTCCCTACCAACCTGGCAATAAAATCTTCTTTTCTCTCCATGGGACGCGGAGAGATGCTGGTTAGAAGAGAGTAAAACTCACCTTGCTGCCTGTCAGTGCTGCTGTGGCCCTGTGCATAACATGGGTCCAGCTGGGGATGGGCTCTCTCTGCCTCTTCCCCTTGTCTGGATTGTCACAAAAGGTGGGGTATCCTGTTGCCCAGCTGATGCCACTCTCTGAGTGGACCTTCCCTGGACTCCAGGTAGAGTAAGGTGGCTCCAAAAGCATGTGGCCACCACTTGCCACTGCTGCACATCACCCTTCAGCATCCTTTCTCCCTGGAGGGTGGCTCCTTGTGACCTGTCTCATCCTTTCATATGGCCACGGTGATGAGGATAAATGTAGAAGCAGGGACAGAGATGCTCTTGCTGGAGACCAGGCATCACATGCTGGTGTGCTTGTAGGTTGGGAGCAGCACAGTCCAGCCACACAAGCCATCGGTCCATCAGTGGCTGGTCTGAACAGGTCCAGGGCCATCATTGGGCTGTCCTGAACAGCTCTGGAGCCATCACTGACTGATCTGAGCAGGTCCAGAACCATCACCAGATAGTCTGAGTAGGTCCTGGGCCACCAGTAGGGTGGTCTGAGCATGTACAAGGCCATCACTGGTTGGTCTAAGGAGGTCTGAAGCCACCACTGGGCTCATCAGAGTAGGATGCTAGGGGAGAGGGCACAGACCAGCCACCACTGTCCTACTGTGGAGGCCATGTGGACTCATGTAGGAGCTGCCTGCTAAAAGGTCTGGGCTGGATCATCTGCCTGGGTTTAGTCAGGGTTAGGGGATTTTGTCAACAGATCTATATTTAGATTTTGTTCAGGCAGTAAAATGAACAGTGACATTCACATCAAAGAAACTGAAGGATTTTAGTGTTTAAAATGTTCCCATTTCTCTACAGCTCTAAGAATGGACATGACTTTCTCTCCATTCTCTCCCTGCCCAGTCCTGCCCTCTTCCAATCCTCATGTACACTTTCTTCTTTGGAAAGAGTTTTTATTCAGTTTTAGATTATTTTTAAAAATTGAAATATTGGAGCAATTTCCTGAATATTCAAGAGGCATTTTGTTTTCCCAGAGCTTTTGAGGAAAGGCCTGCTCTCATTCATGTGTTTGACCCATGCCATCCCATCCCACAGACCCCCATAACCTCACGGGGGTGTCTCAGCTGCCAGGCACCAGATCCTGGGCACTGTGAAAGCCCCTGGGAAGGAAAAGCAGCCCCTTCTCGAGCAGCTCCTGCATTTCCATTAAACAGCAGCAGCTCGCTGTGATTCATTTGTGTCTGTTCAGCACTTGGAAATGCATGGAGGGGGTGGCCCACAGGATGCGGCCACTGGTGGCGTCTGCATCCACCCAGCACAGACAGACAGTGTCTGTCTCCTGTGTTACAGCTCGAGCTGGAGTGCATTAACCCCAAGAAACAAAAGAAGAAAAAGAATTACAAGAACTCTGGGATCATCATTGTCAAGTCCTGCAAAGTGAGTATGACACTGGGATGTTTCCTTCTGCTCCTGGCCAAGCTTGGGTCTTCCCGAGCTTCTCCCATTCTTTCTGCCTCCAGTGCCCTTGCTTTCCCAAGCCCAGGTCGTGTGGAGCATGGATGAAAGTGTGATTTCCTTTCTGCTTGATTTTCTCCCCACTTGGAGCATCTGATGAACAAAACTGCTGGTGCCACCTCACACCTGGGTGGCCACAGACCCAGGAGGAGGTTTTGTTCAGCATGGGCAGCACCTGCATGAAGCCCAGGCTGTGCATACCTGCCAACTGCTTGGTGTCTCCTCGGGGCAAGGGTTGAGTGTGGGTGGGAGAGGTCCTTCTTCTGAGCTTAGATGTTGGTGAAGTCTTCCCTTCATATGGCAGCAGCACAGCCGGAAAAGCACTAACACAGCTCTTCGCCCACCAGAGTTGCAGGTGGTGTTGGACCATTTTGACCATTGGGTGAGGATCTTCCATTCAGTTTACCATGATAGACACTTCCAGCTCTAAAGAATCCCTGTCCTGGCCTCCGCACCCCAGCTTTGGACCAACACATGGCCCTGCTTGGCCCCATGTGACTCATGAAGGGCCAAAATGCTCTCATGGAAGACCTAAGTTGTTCTTCCTGTTGCTTTGCCACATGGCTGAGGGTCCCTGAAGGGGAGTGACTGCAGGTTTGGGCACTTTCCATATATTTATTTCTTTTACTCTGCAATGATGAAAATTGCTGAAACAATTTTGGGGTTTTTTTCTTTCAGATAACCAGAGATTTCTCCTTCCTGGACTACATCCTGGGAGGCTGCCAGCTGATGTTTACTGTAAGGACTTTTTCTTCTCTTTGATCAGTAATAGTAACACGTATGGAATTGTCAAAACTGGGGAGGGAGGTTCTGCATGAGATCTGGCACCAGCTTGGGTGGCTTTTCATGGCAACGAGAAGCTGTCCCATTTTGCTGTTAAACCCTGTGGTTTGGGGGGGTTTTAGGGTCATTGCTGTGATGCTTGGATGTGTCCAATATCACATGGGGAGCTGGCTAGACTTTGGCTGAAGGTCAGACTCACAGAGATATTACTGACTTCTCTCCCCATCACAGGGTTTAACCACCCTCCAGGTTTTTTATGAAAGCTCTCCTCATTTGGAAGCCAGCTGAGAGGCTTTGGGCTGTTTGTGAGATTGTTTTCTGCATTTTTTTTGGCATTTCCATCTTCTTTCAAGCTGGACCGCAGCTCCTCAGGACAAACTGATCAAGGATGTTAAACCCCCAAATAAAACCACTGCTGTGCAGAAGTGAGGTTTTCAATTTCTGCAAACTTTTCTGGTGCAGTATCTGGAGACCTGCAGGCCCTCGCAGTGTTTCAATCTGTATTTTGTTGTTTTGTCTAAAAACATGATGAGGGGAGAGTAGTAGGAGGAGGAAGAGTTGCCATAGGAACAGGAGCAATTGGGAGAGCTTTTTGTGTGCCGTTCTGATGCCGTGTGCTAAGGTCTTGGTGCTGGAGAGTGAATAGAGGAGAAGATCATTAAGTTTATTAGTAGCATGGAGGTTTTGTGTGAATTAAGCTTGAATGCAGATATCTTCCCCTCTCCGCCACCCCCATCTAGAGATCTGCCAGTTATTGGAAGGTTGCTCCCCCTCCCAAGGCATCTTTGAGCCAAAAACCTGGTTGGTTTTGTGGTGGGTGCAATGCCTGAGCTGGGAGGAGGACGCTGCCACATGCAGCCCTGCCGTTTGGAAAGGATGCTGGTGTCCTCCTGCTGAGGGAGACAGTGGGGAGAAAAGGGCTGAAGCTGCAGAGAAGGAGGGAATTGTGCCCAACCACTTGCCTCGTGCTGGAGGCAGAGCAGCTGCAGCCCTTTGAGGTCTGTTGCCCAAGTGCTGCTCTTGGCGGCGTTGCTTGCATGAATGGGACACGTGCCTGTCTGACTCCACTGAGCCCCATCCCTGTGCCTCAGTTTCCCTCTTGCTCTCTGACCGTGCCCGTGGTGGGTTAGTGGGAGCTGGGAGTGTGGGTGTGGGTGTTAAAGTGGTGAACCCAGGTGGGCAAGGCTGTAAGGTTGCTTGACGAAAAAGCTGGGTTTTCATAGAACCATAGGATGGTTTGGGTTGGAAGCGATCTTTGAAGATCATCAGTTCCAACCGCCTGCCCTGAGCAGGGACACCTCCCACCAGACCAGGTTGCTCAAAGTCCATCCAGCCTGGAACCCCTCCAGGGATGGGGCAGCCACAGCTTCTCTGGGCAACCTCTTCCATTGGCTCACCACCTTCACTGTACAGCATTTGTCTCTTATCTCCAATCTAAACCTGCCCTCTTCCAGTTTAAAACCGTGTCCCCTTTTCCTGTCAAGCCTGTTCTATCAGGCTTGGTGGTACCTCCTGGACTGTGACATCTTCTTGCCCCAGCCAGGCCAAGGTCCCTTCTCAGCATTATCACAGTCCATCCTCTCCCATTATGGGTACAGAGCAAAGTCCCTTGTGGATCCCCTGAGCTTAATTTAGCCAGTGGAGTTATTTTGGGTTTTGCCTATTTGCTAAGCAAACAAAGCGAGCGCAGTCATGCCACCGGCTTCCCTCTTCCCAACCCTTCCTTCCCAGTCATTCCAAATTGGGTGGCTCAGAGTCTTGCCTCTTCTGACCAGATTTAACTGGGGGCTGAGTTGATCGGCATTTCTATAAATGTCTTTAAATAGAAAGCCTAATTGAGGAGGGAGGAAAAAAAAACCCAAATGAGTGCCTTGCTGCCAAAGTCACCTGAGAGCTCAGCGTTTATTGGTCCCTGGGGAAGTGCAGGGAAGCGTGTCTGTCAGGAAAGCTCCACTCAGGGTTGTAACTCTTTGATCAAAAACCTTGAGATCCGAATGCTCAGGCTGCTTTGGTGTCCATGGGGCTGCTTCTTGAGTTTAACACCTGGGAGATGGGCAGTTAGAGTCCTGAGCTGGAGATGGTAGTGGCTTGTTCCAGCAGCAGGGACTGCTTTGGGGCACCTTATGTGATACTGGCTGGGGAAAAATGCAGTTGTGATGCTGAGAAGCTTTGCTTAACCTAGTACTTAATTAGCTTTTTATAGGGAAAGTGAAGAACTGGACTTTGTTAAACTTTTTCAAAAGTTTGAGGTTTGGGTGTTGGTGGGACTGTGTGCGGACCTCAGAGGCAATGGAGGCTTGGTGGCCAGGCCTGCAGTGGTCTCTGCTGACGCAGGATGCCTCTGTGCTTCTCCTCTTGCCCACCCAGGTTGGGATTGACTTCACAGCCTCCAACGGGAACCCACGAGACCCCTCCTCTTTGCACTATATCAACCCCATGGGGACAAACGAGTACTTGTCGGCCATCTGGGCCGTTGGCCAGATCATCCAAGACTACGACTCGTAAGCATTGTGCCCTTCTGCCTCCACCCCTGGTTTGCATATGTTTCCCAGCCTTCCTGCAGGGTTGCTGGGATGCCCGTGCCTTGATTTCCCATCTGCACAGCAAGGGCTAAAGAATACCTTGCTTTTGAAAAGCTCCTTGGGAAAAGATTGCCATATACATTGGGATGCATGAAGAGGAGAGGGTGAGGACAGGGTTTCTCCTCTCCCCCCATCACCGCTGTTGAGAGGAGGGTGGGTTAGCAGAGGTGGAACATCCTCTGTGGGGTCAGCTTTCTCGGCTTGGAGGCAGATGCCCTCAGCTCACTGGTATTTGGCAGCTGCACCACTGGGCTGCTTTGATCCCATTGCCCGGAAGTGTGCAACACAGAGAAATGTCATCTTAGACATTGATACAGAAAACAAGCCAGAAATCTGTTGGATGGTTAAGTTTTTTAAAATCTTCAGGGTTACAGAACTGCAAGAGACCCAGGTGTTTGGGCAAAAGGATGCTCCAGACCCCTGTGGGTGATGAAGCAAAGCTGGACTCTTTTCTTGCTAAAGATGAAAAGTGAAAGGGGAACATTTACGCTCTCTCTGCTCAGCGCTCATAACTTTTAAAGGCACTCTGTCATCTGGGAAAGGGGAAAGCTGTCACCTTTCTTAGTGGCTGGGGTTGGCTGGTGCTTTCACTGTAGCTGGGCACTGGGCAGCTGGCAGCATGGAGAAGCTGTAGAAAGAGCCGTGCAAGCCTGCTTTGTGTGTCTATAAATCTACCCATTTATTTTTCTACTTCTGTTTCAGAGACAAGATGTTTCCTGCTCTGGGATTCGGTGCCCAGCTTCCCCCAGACTGGAAGGTGAAGTGTCTTGGCCATCTGGGCTTTTGAGATGGGCTTGTCCTGATGTTGCCTGGGCAGGAGCGGAGGTGCCAGGGCTTCCCAGCTGGCTTGGTGGGGTAAAAGGTCTTGGGCAGAGAGGGAATGGTTGGATGTGGGATTTCAGCTGGTGGAGAATGAGATGTGGCAGCGTGGGTGGGAGGAAAAGCAGGGATGGGACACAGGCAGCCCGTTCCTCTCTTCTGAGCTGGCATGAAAGCAGCAGCTCCCTGTCATCAATGGGCAGAGCCATTGATTCATTTCCCTGGCAGGAGGCAGGAACAATTCTGGGCAAGGTAAAAGGCCTCTGGATGAATGTGTCAGCCAGCAGCAAAATCTGGAAGGGGGTTGGGTAGCCTAGGTGTGATGTTGCACAAGTAAAACCTGCAAGAACTGGAGCAGAGAGTCTTTCCCAAAACCCATCTTGATCTTTTGTTTGGATTAGGCACTGAAGGGGTTAAAGGCACCCTGGTTCTGCATGGGTGTGAGCTGGAGCATCCTGCTCATCAGGAGGGTTGCTGTGGGCAGGAGTTGGGGCTGCTCCTGCAGCCCACGCTGGCTGGTGGGGAGCATCTCGAAGCTGAAAAGATGTGCTGGACACCAGCATCTTGTGTTACTGGTTGGGTCTTTTGGCTGCTCTTTGCTCCTGCCCTTAATTGTATATTTTCTTTCTGCCCACTGGTTCTGAGAATTCCCCGGCCTTGGGCTGGGGTTGGATGTCAGTGAATATCAGCTTTTCTCCGCTCTCCCCTCAGCCAAACTTCGTGTGACTCAAGTGGGAGCTCTCGATGTTTGCCAGCCACAGGAGATCCCTCTCTGTGCACTTTTGGGCTGATTCAACCTCCTTGGCCAGCAAATGCCTCGAGTCTGTCACTTCACCACTTTCAGTGGGAAAATCGTGGTAGGCAGCTTCCAAGGCCTGACAGCCAGATGCCGTCAGGGATTTATTACTTGGGGAGAGGAATGGGAGTTGAAAAGGCAGTGAGGAATAAAAGGGTAGAGTGGGAATGGGTGAATCATGACAGTGAGCATCCCTTAGTGCCCGTGGGAAAGGCATCTCTGGGCTGGAAATGGCCCTTCCTGCAAGGCTGGAGGTATGTACCCTGGTCAGGGATGCTGGCTGTGGGCTGGGGGGCAGAGAGGAGCTCCTTCTCTGACCCCCTTGCTCCTGCAGCCTGCCACACAGGTATTTCCCACTGCTCCTGTGGGCTTGCTGTGTCAGTGCTACCAGAAAAACCACCTTGTTTTTCTCCAGAATGATGTCTATGCCTGCTTGAACCCCAGTGGAGAGCAGCTCTCCCTTCCCAGGTGCTTGGCCTGTGCCTAAAGGTCACCATCCCTAATGCCTGGAGTGACCCGAGGATGGACAGGGCTTAGAGCAACCTGGTCTAGTGGGACGTGTCACTGCCCATGGCAAGGAAGTGGAACTGGATGGTCTTTAAGGTCCCAAACCATTCTGTGATGCTATGATCCACCAGTTCTCTCACATTAGGAGTGGGGGCATGCCCCATGCATCACCCTGTACCCCCCAGCTCTGGCTCACAGGGTCTTCGCATCACATAACAGGTGAGTCTCAGCTCACTTGTTAAAGTTGTCAATCAAGGCTTGTTGGGTAATTTCAAAGCCAAAACAGTGGTTCTCCATTGAAATCCGTGCCCTGCGTGACAGCAGGGAGTAGTGTGGCTTATGGTACTCCCCGGGAGACATGACAAAGGGTGGCTGTTGTACCCTCAGACCGGAGTGAAAACAGAGAATATTGTTAAGAGTCGTATTAATTGCTCCTGTTGCCATGGCTCCCCCAACGCTTCCCGAGCGCCCATTGAAGTGAGATGTTTTGTACACAAAAGTCTTGTTGGAAATGTCAAAGAACATCTTGCTGTGTAACAGCTCTGCACAGAGCCTCGAGCAGTTTCCCAGCAGGGAACAGGAGAGGGAAGCAGATGGATTGTGGTTTCTGGGGGATGAGCAAAGGCAAGGCGGCAGTGGAGAGGGTGATGCTGAATGTCAGAGCCCCACCAGTCGCCCCAGGTTTGGAAGAGAATCATACAATTGGGTTGGAAAGAACCTTTAAAGACCATCTAGTCCAACCCCGTGCAAGGAGCAGGGACATCTTCAACTAGACCAGGTTGCTCAGAACCCCATCCAACCTGGCCTGGAATGTTTCCACCTCTCTGTTGCAGCCTGGGCCAGGATTTTGTCTTCCTCATGGTAAAAAATTTCCTCCTTCTGTCTAGTCTGATGGAGTCAGACAAAGGAAATGCCTTTGTGCCCACGGAGCTTGGCCTCTCCAGCCAAAGCTGGTGGCTTCATTGACAAGCCATCCCCCAAGGCTTTCCATCCATTTGCTTTTGTTTTTTCATCTATAAAGAAACTGAGTTGTGGCAGGAGTGGGACCATCTGGGGAGGTGGCAGAGAACCCTCTGCAGGAATGATTCCCCAGCACGGGCTCTGGCCATGCATCCGTAATTCCTGGTAGGAAAAATGGAGCTACCCCATCCAGGACTTGAAGAGGACACAGGCTGGCTGCATATAAGTGTCTTACCCTTTGGGGTGGTTGGAAAGACTTTCTCTCTGTAGGTTACTGGCGAGTGTGATACCTGTAGGTGTCCATGTACGTGTAACTGGACTCTGAAACTGTTTTTCAAAGTATGAGCTGAATAGGAAATGAGATCCTGTTATTTTTTTGTTATTTTGAAGCCCTCCTGTTGGATTTTCTAGCAGGGATGTATAGATATATACATACATAAAGTCTGTAAAAATTCCAGAGAAGGTTTTGCAACACTTATGCCAGCCAGGGGGTCTGCTCTGTAGATGGTGAGGAACACATCTCCGGATGATTTTGTTGCTGCTTTAAAGAAAGAGAAACCCCTCTTTTGCAGTACAAAACATGGAAATATTTTTGTTTGCCTTACTTATAAATACTCCTATGGCAGAATTTTGAACATCTCCTAAAGAAATAAAAAAAAGTGCTTTACAACCAAAAATCAATACATTTAAATTTGAATATATTGCCCAAAATTGAGGCTTCTACGAGAAAGGGTGTTTGCAAAATCAAGTAATGTGTTTCAGACTGTGTCTCCAGCCTTGGGGTTACTGGTGGCTGGGAGCATTACTGGTTGTGCTCGAGAGGCACAGAGAGACCCAAGCAGGCTTTTGACGTTTGCTGGTCCGACAGCTTGGCAGTTTTGGAGCATAGGGAGGCCTCTTGGTTGACCTACTTTTGTTTGGTTGCTATTTCCCACCCCACGGCCTCTTGCAAAAATAGTTTCTGCTGCTTTCAACACCAATGCCCAGTATAATTGGAAAGTCTGAATCAGCTGCGTGTTGCTTTTGCAGTCTCAGGAGGACTTCTGCTTCACATGGTGCTGTGGAGGACAGTTGTTTTGCCAGCATTATGAATGCACTTCCTGAAGCGATCCCCTAGATGAGTAGTTCAGCAAACCACCGCCCTTCTGAGAGGGAGAAAATATCCTTGTTTTATAACTCTGGCATGGACAGAGTGGGAATTTTTTGTTTCAGAGCCCTTTAGGTGATGGCCTGAAAGCCCAAATCACCCCCTTCAACCTTCAGAGGTGCTGGAAGAGGCAGTCACGTGTCCTTGGTGCTCCTGAGAGTCTGTTTGCTTTTCAAGCCTAAATTGCAAGTGGCAGTGAGGAATCCCTGAGCTCCAATATCTGGTGGTTATTCCCCAAGCAAGCTGTTCATCCACACCAGCACTGGCAGGGTTCATGTTGGAGGTCAGGAGTCCTGGCCTTCTCTTGCTGCCCTGCTATTGCTGGCAGAGGCAGTTTCAAAGCAACCGTTACCCAATGTTTTGGGGTTTCTATCTGCAGGGTCTTGCTCTAGCAGTAGATGAGGAAGGTTTGGAGATTCTCAGTCAGCACTGCTGTTTGGTTTCTCTGGCTGGGCTAGTGCAACAAGTCAGGGACAGGGCTGTGCAGGGCCATCTGCTGTTGCCAGTACCCCACAGGACCTCCCAGTGACAGCATCTCCCTCAGTTTGGAATGAGGTGCTGGGAACCTGAAAGATCTTGCACCTGACTTGGAGGAGGGATGGTTTCATGGTCAAGGAAAACCAGCTGAGATTGTGCTGGGACTTGCTGTCCACCATGCCCAAGCATTCACATCACCTTTCCCATGCTGCCTCTCACCCTCATGATGACCCAGATGATGAAGCTAATAATCTGCTGGCTTTTTTCTGGTAGCTGACATCCCAGGTCAGGTCTTTGATTAGGTCTTCAGCCTGCTGCCTCCCTCCTGCTGCACCTTGCCACTTGCAGAGAGATGGGGAACTGGGATGTTGCCAGAGCTGGAGCTCCCTGTGATGCTAATTGAGTTTTCTCCCTTTATAACCTGCAGTAGAATCATAGGCTCATAGAATTGTCTAGGTTGGAAGGAACCTTTAAAGTCATCTAGTCCAACCATCAATCTAATCTTGATAACAACCCATCACTAAACCGTGTCACTAAAGGCGATGTCAACTTGTTTTTTAAATACCTCCAGTGATGGTGCCTTAACCACTTCCCTGGGTGGCCCATTCCAAGGTTTAATAGCTCTTTCAGTGTAAAAAAATTTCCTGATATCCAATCTGACTTCCCTGGTGTAACTTGGGGCTGTTTCCTCTTGTCCTGTCGCCTGTGACCTGGGAGAAGAGACCACCCCCCACCTCTCTACAACCTCCTTTCAGGCAGCTGTAGAGAGTGCTAGGGTCTCCCCTCAGCTTCATTTCCTCCAGGCTGAACAACCCCAGCTCCCTCAGCCCTTCCTCATAAGACTTATTCNCCAGCACCTCAATGTCTTTTTTTTTTTTTGTGGTAAGAGGCTCAAAACTGGACTCAGTACTCAGGGTGGGGCCTCACCAGTGGAAAGGAGGATGATCACCTCCCGAGTCCTACTCACCACACTGTTCCTGAGACAGGCCAGGATGCTGTTGGCCTTCTTGGCCACCTGGGTGAGCTGCTGGCTCATGTTCAGCGGACAGGCAACCAACAACCCCAGGTCCTTTTCTGCCAGGCAGCTCTCCACCCCTCTTCCCCAAGCCTGTAGTGTCCGTGGGGTTGTTGTAACCCAAGTGCAGGACCCGGCACTTTGCCTTGTGGAACCTTATCCCATTGGCCTCGGCCCATCAATCCAGCCTGTCCAGATCCCTCTATGAAACCTTTCTACCCCCCAGCATATCAACACTCCCACCCAACTTGGTGTCATCTGCAAACTTAACGACAGTTAAGCAGACAGTTTCTCCAGGGTACTGTGGGAGACCGTAGGGTGAAGTAAGTTCTCCTTGCGACTGGTGAGATGGTCCAGCTAGATGAGAGCATCTCTTCTGCCTGCTTTCCCTCTGGGCAGCCAGTGAGAAGCCATGTGGACAAACCTGCACTGATGGCTGTAGAAGAATGGATGGTATGATAATTTCAGGTGGCTCCATGTTGGAGGATTGAGGAACCAGCCCATCCTCATATGCTGCTCAACCCTGACCACACTTATATTTGCTGCTCCTTGCTGTTTGGGTAGCAGAAGGATGGAAGGTGTTGCTGACCCAGCAGAAGGGACAACAACATCCGTGACCACCAGTTCCTGCCCCAGGGGAGCATCAGACCCAAAGCAGCTTTGCATCATCAACTAAACTGATCGTGAGCAGCCTGCTCTGCACTGGCCCTCCGTGGTAATTTAGATCTTTTCTTCTCCACAGGTATCCCATGAATTTGCCATTAACTTCAATCCCACAAACCCATTTTGTTCAGGTAAGCATCTACCAGGTCTTTAGAATTCCTTAGATGCCTTCAGTGTCTTCTGTCCTTCCCTCTGTTTCTCCAGTAACACTTGGGGATTTTTCAGGGTCTGTTCAGAGACCGACATTAATGGTGAGGCAGAGCACAGCTAACGGGGCACTCGCAGGAAAGCGGAGAAAATCTGGGGGTAAAATGCATCTGGATTCAGAGAGCATAAAATCTGCCTTTGCTCTGATGTTTGGTGTGTCCTACTAGTCCTCTGCTCCTCCAGCATGCCCGCAGGAAACACTGGGCCTGTTCAGCAGGTGGGGAATGCAGAGTTAGTGTTTCATTTTGTAACTGGGGGCTGGCCATGGTCACGGCTGAAGAACAGCTCAAATCTGAGTGGTAAGAGCTGCCATGGACCCCAGAAGTCATCTGGTTTGAGTTCTGCCTTAGCCCAGCAGAACAGAGCCTTGGGCAGGCTGCAGACCTCATTTGGAGGTTTATGAGAGCAGGCAGTGAGCATCTGCTGTTCTGCTGCCTTGTGTTCAGTCAGTCCTTCTCTGGTAGCCATAAAGCATTCCTTGGACCTGATTTATTGCAGGTATTATGGGATGGAGAAGCCACCAACTGTTTATCAGTGACAGTTCCTACCCAAAGAACTGGTTATCAGCTGATGAATTGTGGAACTGGTCATTTTTGAATTGCATAACCATGACCCTTTTGGGAGAGCAGCCGTTTACCCTGTTGTGATGTGGCAGAAGCAGCAGAGTCTCCGATGAGCTGTGGGCTCCAAGCACAGTTGGGAGCTCAGAGAGTGCTTCTGGGCTTGTTTTCCTTCTCTCTACTACGTCTGTCTGCTTTTTGATTAGGCTCAGAGGCCAGAAGCTGCTTTTCTTTTTGCTCATCCTCTTTGGCTGATTCTGAGGTTTGTACAGGAACCCAAGGAAAGCTTGCTTTGACAGTGGGCACTGCAAGGGCTCTCTTACTCCAGAAGGTCTGAGGACCCCCTACAAAGTGACTAAAGAGCAAAGCCCTGGTATTAGAAAATTTGAGAGGATGAAACTCATGGAGCTGGGTAAATTTGGGAGGAGGAAAAAATAGGTCTAATTTCAGCTCCCATGGCAGCATTAGCTATTGGTACTTGTTAGTTAGTTGGAGTTGTGGCGGGCCTGAGCTGTGGCGCGTTGTAATGCTGGGCTTTTCCTCTGCTTTCCCTGAAGGTGTGGAGGGCATTGTCCAAGCGTACTCGGCCTGCCTGCCCCACATCCGCTTCTACGGACCCACCAACTTCTCCCCCATCATCAACCACGTGGCCCGCTTCGCAGCTCAGGCCACCCAACAAGAAGCTGCATCTGTAAGTCCACAAGACCCTGTGATGTGATGGCCATCCTGATGGCTTTGGGCAGGGAAAGGCAAAGCTGGAGCTTGCTCTTTTCTTTCCCTTCACTGTGAGCAGGGAGGCAGGGTTTGCCAACAGGACCATCCCCGGGGTCCCTGTGGCTGTGGGCTCTCAGGTGGCTGTTGTCACTTCAGACGGAGAACGTAGTCATGGCAGGTGCTTCTTGGGGATTAAAAAACAATTCAAAAAACTTGGCAGCAATCAACAGAACTGCAGCTGTGGAAAATCAAAAATCATTGGAGAGATAATTGAGATGAGAGTGGGATGCCATGAGGTGGGCATCCCCTGGATTTGTACAGATGTCTTAAATGTTGGTCCTGTTATCTCAAAGAGGATCAAACTGCCCTGGGAATGGTAGTGAGAGAGCTGGCCATGCAATAAGGCTGTCACCCTCTGGCCTGGGAAGTCAAATGGGAATATCAGAGATGCATAAAATGATGAATGGTGAAAAAAATTATTGATTTCTCCCTAATTCTGACAGTGAAGGCTGGCAGGGCCCCCCTCCCCAGGAGTGGCTGGGTGATGGGTATCCCACAGGACAGTGCACACTGAAGTCAGGGAGCTGAGACCGCCCCGGAACGCCCTAGAACATCTTCTGCTGGGCTCCAAGGGGCTTTGCTCTGTTTCTGATGTGGCTGATGTCTGAATCTGAACCCCAGGAGAAGACCTTTCTGTTATTTACCGTTGGACAGCTTTTTATATTTGAGGGGGAATTGCAGCAAACCCCAGAAGGGCTCAGTTTGGTCGTTGCCTTTCACACCACTTGGATGAGCAGCGGGCTCAGAGCCAGGCTGCGAGTTCCTGCATGGCTGCTCCAGCTGTTTGCAAGTCCCTGTCCATCAGACGGTTCACATCCATGTGTCCAGAAGCTGCTAATTAGCACGGGGACATCATCAGTGGCTCTTCCCAGCTCCAGGCAACAAGGAAATACTGAATTTGGTTTAATTCAGCACAAATCCAGGCCGCTCCTGATTTTTTCATTTTCTCTCTCGGCATCAGTGGGGGAGGGAGAAGCCGACAGGCTCCACACTGAGCAGAGGCACTAATCGTATGCAAATTGCACCCCTCTGTTGGCACTAATAGTTTAATCAGGGGAGATTTTAAATAATGGGCACTAATAGAGCTGTCAGAGGCAAGCCTGGTTAGGCTTGGTCTTTATTTTTTTTTTGGAAGCACAATGTGTTATTTATGAGGGATCTTACTCCCCTGGGGTCTTTTCCTCTTCCATCCCATCTTCACCCCTGGTGCTGCCAGCCTTGGTGGCTTCCTGGACCTGCCCTCCTCTTCCTCCCGCTCTCACTCACTCCCAGCATTTCAAAGAAAATGAAAAAAACTTGTAGTTTTTCCATGGCAACACGAATCCCAAACACCACAGCCATCGGCTCTTAAGGGATGGGAGGACTAAAATATGTCAGAGAGAGAGGAAGAGACACAGAGATTCACATGATTGGACTCTCGGGGAAGGTTTAATAAGCTTTGGGGAATTAAAACACACCTTTTCAGCAGGGTCCCTGCATCCAAACCTCCCCTTTTCTTACCCCATGTTGCTTAACGCTGCCTAATCCCCTGAAGCCCTGCTCAGGCATGTGAGCCTAATTGCTGATACCATCAGGAATCATCCCCAAAGCCCCTGTGGATTCAGAGATCGGCCATTTTAAGGACAAAAAGAGGAGAAAAGAGGAAGGTTCTCCTGGGTTGGTGTGCTGATGGAGACAGCCTGGGGGCACGTGGCTGTAGGGCCAGCTTGGTCCCTGCCCACCCAGCTCCCAGCTGGGTATGGCAGCTGGAGCCTGGAGGTGCCACCAGCACCCCTGCCCTGTTGCCATTCTACTGACTCCTCCAAAATTGTCATTACTGCTTGGGGAGCCTCCCAGTGATGCTCTCACGTGGTGCCTGCTGCTCTCTTGCCAGTAATGATGCTCCCTGGGCTTTGAGGCTGATCCCCAGCATCATCTCTTACTCCACTTGGCCTCTGAAATACGTCATGATAAAGATCTGATGAGCTCTGTTCCCTCCTCTTTGGCTGCATACTTTCCAGCATTTTTTTCTGATCCTGTTATGAATTTCACAGAAAAAAGGGAGCAAAGGGAAATAGTCTTTCTGGGTTTCTTCTTTTTGACCAGGCAGAGGCTGGTTTAGCACTGATTTATTTGCGGGTACTGGCAGGATGGGGAGGAAGGGTGGAATCAGGCTGAAGTCATTCCCATTATCAAGTTTTACTCTTCCTCCCATCCTGGTTTTCAGACAGGGTCAGCCCCCAGCACTTGTCCTGCTTCCAGTGATGACCAGTGCTGGCCACCATGTAGAAGCATGCGGGTCTTCTCCTGGAGTTCAGTCTTACCCTCCAGACTAAGATACTGGGGTCCTGCTCTTCAGGCTGACATCTCCCTGTGATTTGCTCTGAAAAGTTTGAATTCAGGGAAAAAAAAACTAAACCCTGGGAAGTGTTCTGCAGGCAGGATTAGAGCATCAAAAGGGGTCAGGGTGGAGAAGGAGCTGGCTCCTTACCAGTGGCCACGGGTTGGATTTAAACTCGATCCAGCCTTGTTTATACTTGGAGTTTAGCACCATGTCGAGGGAAGACGACACTTAGGGAAGGCTTCAGGAGATGTGGGCTGGAGGAAGACCAGGAAAATGGGCTCAGGGCTGGGTTCCCTCCCTTGCTTTTCCAGGATGTCTGCGCTGGCAGTTTTCAGAGGAAATGGAAAGAATGAGGAGAGGAACAAAAGCCTTTAATGTGCTTAAGTGCTTGTTTTTGTCATTTCTCCAGCACATGCGAGCTGTGTAATGTGCCAAAATTGAACCATTACTTTCCCCTGAGGCGGAGGAGATGGGCTTTTTGGGGATATGCATGCCTGAGATCTGCTCAGCTGGGTCCAGCTGGACTCTCCATTTGTCCATCCTCCCCCAGCTCCATGGACCAGCCCCATCACCCTCCTTTCCCCATGGGAACAGGACTGGGTGCCAATGCCACTGCTCCCAGTTGCCAATGCCAACCTCCCCAGCTTGCTGGTATCCTCTGCATCCCCCTTGGTGCCTCTGAGCCCCACAGCTTTGTACGAGACAGACCAGCCCTGCTGGGATGCTCCCTGTGGGTGCAGGGATGTGTTGATGGGGACCACCCTGAAATGCACCCCCTGCGTGTGGGCAGGGAGAGATTTCATCTCCCAGGTGGGCTCCTGTCCCGGCCCCAAATTCCTGGCTGTGACACAGCTCTGCACAGGTTGGGTTTGGGGTTTTTTTTCATCATTAAGTTTGGAAAATGAGCAAAATATTCTGGAGTTGATTTGTTGTTTGGTTATTATCTTTCAAACACCTGAGGGAGCAAAAGCACCTGAAATTTCTGGGTGCTGCTGAAGGGGGGGGTGACGCTGGCTGTCCTGAGAATCAGTGCACCTTGTGATCCCAAATTCCCAGGGGAACCTTCCTCCCCACAAGGTGCAGAGCTCTCCAGCCGCTTGCAGGCTGTGGTGCGGGTGCCCTGCCATCCCGCTGGCTCTGACCCTCCCCCCTCTCCCTCCACAGCAATACTTCATCCTCCTCATCATCACAGACGGGGTGATCAGCGATATGGATGAGACCAGACATGCTGTGGTGCAGGCCTCCAAGCTGCCCATGTCCATCATCATCGTCGGGGTGGGCAATGCCGACTTTGCTGCCATGGAGTTCCTGGATGGGGACAGTCGGGTGCTGCGCTCCCACACCGGCGAGGAGGCCGTGCGGGACATCGTCCAGTTCGTGCCCTTCCGGGACTTCCGCAACGTGAGTGTGGGCAGTGAGGGGAGGTGGGGGGCAGAAAGGGGAGTATCGAGCCTAGAAATGGGCCTGGGTGTGGAGAAATGAGCCGGGATGTTGGAGAAGAGAAGGCTCCGGGGAGACCTGATAGCAGCCTTCCAGGATCTGAAGGGAGCTCCAGGAGAGCTGGGGAGGGACTCTTGGTCAGGAAGTCTAGTGACAGGACAAGGGGGAATGGTTTTAAATTGGAAGAGGGGAGATTTAGATGAGATCTTAGGAAGAAGTTCTTTGCTGTGAGGGTGGTGAGGCACTGGAACAGGTTGCCCAGAGAAGCTGTGGCTGCCCCATCCCTGGAGGGGTTCAAGGCCAGGCTGGATGGGGCTTGGAGCAACCTGCTCTAGGGAGAGGTGTCCCTGCCCATGGCAGGGGGGTTGGAACTGGATGATCTTTAAGGTCCCTTCCAACTCTGACCATTCTGTGATTCTATGATTCTATGTGGAGCAGCCCTGCCGGAGGCCAAAGGCAGAGGGCTGGCACCCTGGCCCTAAACACCACATAGAATCAGAGAATCATCCAGGCCAGAAGGGACCTCCAAAGGTCATCTAGAGAGAACAAGCTGTAGTTCTCTGCCCATCTCAGCAGGAGTCAGGCCTGGGCTGGAGGCTGTTGCTGGCACAGGGTGGCCACAGGGTACAGAAAATCAGCCTGTGCTTCTCTCCCCTCTTCTTGCAACTCAACACCTGATTTTTCTAACCTACTGAGTGCACAGAGAGGCCTCTGGGGAGTTAAGTTAAATTAAATTAGATGAATTGCCACGGTCTGGTGTTGTGGATGGTCCAGCTGTGTGGATGGTCCAGCTGGGTCCTCGGTGGGTCCCCCACGGTGGTTTTGATGCCGGTGTCTGCTCCCTCTCGCCCGCAGGCCCCCAAGGAGACCCTGGCCAAGGCGGTGCTGGCCGAGCTGCCCCAGCAGGTCGTGCAGTACTTCAAGCACCGAAACCTTCCACCCATCAACTCGGAGCCCGCTTAGAGCCGCGTCCTGCTGCATGCCACCCAAGCCCCCCTGTCCTACCCCAACGTGCATGTTCCACATGCTTTGAAGAGAACACCTCCCCCTGCCCCAAACACTTTGTACTTCTTAATTTAATTGCTGAGATCTTGAAACTCATTCCAGAGAAGCGTCTGGATTAATTTTGTACAGTCCCAGGCCGAGGTAACACTAAGTGGCCGGGCCATCCCCTGGTCCTGCTCTGTTGAGTCACTTTTCAGTATTGAATGTACTTTGTATAATTTCAGTGGAACAGGATACAATTTTTACAATCAAAACTTGCTTTTTTTCAAGCAACGAAATGCTTAATATATTATTATCATTCGATGAACCGGTCGTTGTATAGTCCGTGTGCCTGTGTTGTACCCACACCTCTGTCACAATCTGTGTTCATTTTTATACTGTGTACATGTCATATTTGTTATACTCAGGTTAATAAAGAAACTTGGACATTTAAAACAAGGGGCTCCAAGACAGGAAGGTCTAGGAGTGTGGGCAGTGCTGCTGGGTGTTGGTGTCACCCTGGGACCAGCCCCAGGCCATCGATGGCATCGTGCTGGAGTGTGAGCAACTAGAGATGGAAGCGAGCGTGGACATCCCAGGGTGATGAGGACATCCCAGGGTGACAAGGACATCCCAGGGTGGCGAGGACATCCCAAGGTGACCAGGACATCCCCTCGCCCTCCACCAGCCCCCAGTGCTTGCCTGAGCTGAGGGCAGGGGCTGGTGTGTGCACAGAAACACATGCTTGGGAAAACACCCATGAAACACCACCAGACTGGCAAAGGGAGTTTCACAGTTCACCCCTGCTTCAGCTCTGGATTTTTTTCCCAAAAGTCTGAGTAAGAAGAGCTCCCTGCTGCTAGGGAGAGGGGCTGGGAAGTGACACCCTGCTCTCCAGCAGCTCCTTTGTGGGATTGTCACCACTAATTGCTGCCACCTTCTGCTGTTAACTAGATGAAGGTCTAGTTAACTACTCCACACAGTCCCCCAGCTTGGCCAAGCCATGGATCCAGGGCTGATGGTGAGGCCCCATCCCCCAGGAGAGGTGGGATTGCTCTGTGAAAACATCTCCCTCCTAAAGCCCCCCTGGAAAGGGAAAAAAACCAATGCAACCCCTTTCCAAATGGACAAGCAGCCTCTGAAGGGTGGCTTGTTTAAAAATAGTGCTGTCCATGGCTCAACTTCCAGATCAAAGCCTGTGGCTCTGAAGAAAGATGTTTGGGATTTTCTCTTTCCGTAACAGAACCTCACATGCAGCTGCACTAGCTAAGTAAGCTCTTCTGCACGTGGAGTGTTTGGGGTGTTTTGTTTTTTTTAATCTCTCTCTGAAGCTTTAACAATTAGCACAGACAACAACATCCCCTCCCTGGGGAAGGGATGAAGCACACACTACACAGTGATGGCAAAAAGAGAACAGTTTTAAAAACATAAAAAAAAACCCCCACCAAACAACCCCATCCCCCACCCCCCAAAAAAAAATCTAAATCCAGCACTGAATGACAGAGTTGCTGGAGCCAGCTGTTCTTCTCCAGCGTGTTGGCCCTGGGGCACGGTTACATTTCCCAGCACATCTTTCCCCGTGCTTCAGTATTTTCATGTCAGACAACTTCTGACTGTAGGAAGGTCCAGGGGACCAGTGGATGGAGGGACAAGCTGGGACAGCTCTGCAGCGTGCAGACAAGGGCCAGGCCTGAGAACAGCAGAGGTGACCCAGACTCAAAGGCGTGTGAGAGCTCAAGGTGTTCCCCAAGCGCCCTAGAACAGATCAGGGGGCTCTCAGGCCTGTTTTTAACCAAATTATGGCTCCTCCTGGCCACGCAGGGTCCACACAACCATGATCACCCCCTCCACATCTCACCTACAGCACCCACGGACCACCAACACCTCTGCCCACAGCTGGCTGCCAAATCCCACTATAAACTTCTGTCTGAATCAGTCATTTTGATGGAGTTGTGCTAAATATCCCTCAGGAAAATGGCCCCAGCGTGGCCACAACCAGGCCAGGATGCTCCAGCTCTGCAGAGGGAGTGTTGATCTAGCTTGATACCAGTGAGGGACACCTAAATCTCTCACTCGGGGCTCTTACAAATGCATCTTTCAAGAAAAATAAGCTTTTTTTTGTGTGCATGCACTAGTTCCATCTCACTCCACAGCTAAATATGATGAAAGTCAGAAAGCAGAGCACTAGGGAGGGAGCAGGCTATTTTCCACCTGAAAGCATCATCATTAGAGTAGCTGTAGAAGAGGCAGGATTGACTCTGGAACAAACACCAAGGAGGTGTCAGGCAGCCCAGCACAGGGAGGATCTGTGGTGTGTTTGTACAAATCAGATTGGGAAAGAGAGCTCTGCCAACAGCGTGGGTATTTGGCCAAGGACAGCTTCAGCATGAGCATAACTCTCCTGGTCTCCTCTGGGGAAGTCCAACACTCAAGCCAAGGCATGAATCCTACCAAAGGCTTGCAGGTTTCATTGCTTTGATCCTGGCTGCTCTCTTCCGAGCTGCTTAGTTAGGGAATTGCCCTTTGGTACATCAGAAGCACACACACTTTGCAGGAGTAAGTAGAGCAGGATCCTGTGAAGGAGCCTCCCAAAGACATTTCCACCAAGCTGTTCCAGACCACTGACCTCCCAGGAGCAGATACAACAGATGGGCCCTCAGCTTTCAGAGCCTGCCCCTTGCTCAGGCCTGGATTCCCACCTCACCCATAAACACATCCATGTCAACGTTCTTAAATCCAGAACAACTCCAAAAACCACTGCAAAGGACGGCAGAGTTCTCCAGCTTCTGCACAAAGAGGTTTGGCTGAACTGGGGTCTCCCACCCACTCCAGGCTCCCCAGGAACTGCTGCAGAAAAGCCAAAATGACCTGAAAAGCACTGGCTGGGATGGCTCCGAGCAGAACGGCCCTCAGGCAGCTCCTCACAACTCAGCTGGAACAAGTTTCCCATCCCCACCTCTGCATCTTGGGAGGCTGCCTTGCCCTGCTCCCGGACGGCGGTGTGAGGAAGGGGCAGGCTGGGCAGAACAGAAACTGCTTAATGGAACAGGAACAGTTATGAATGGCACAAAAAAATATGAAAAAAAAAAAAAAATATATATAAAAATGCATTCAGAATGTCTTTAATCATGTAATACTAAAACTTCTTTACAGTGTCATGGCAATCTACACTTCACCATCTGCTCAATTTTTGTTCTGCCCCCATTTCTCAAATACAGAATAAAAATGACATTTTAAAAGAGAACACACGGCTGTTTCTACAAGACTTCACTGCTCCAAGTGAGTATTTTTTGCCTGTTAGTCTTGTACAAACTCCTTAGATCACCATAATTCATTCTTTCCACAAGAATTTCCTAAGATAAAGCTGTCTCCTCCCTACCCTCAGACCTTCGTTACGTTACTAGGTGTGCCTTCTGGTTTAGGCCAGCAGCCTTTCCCCAGGCTCAGTGTGCACCCCAGAAATGGAAAGTTGGGAGAAAAAAAAAAAAAAGAAGATTAAAAAAAAAAAAGACATAATGAGTTATTTTAGGAGTATCTGAGTGTATTAAAATTGAGAGGTTAGCTAGGAAGATGATACTCGGGGCAGAAAGATGCATCAAGCATCCCTCAGGGCTTTGGAAGATAACTCTGCTCTACGTGGAAGGGTCTCACTATGGGCCATCAAAGAAACTGTTGCTGCGGAAGACGGAGGAGACGATCTTCCCCGTGGAATTGATGGTGCCCTCGCTGTCCGAGCTGGACTCCGAGTCGCTGCTTCCCGAGTAGGCGCCCAGGCCGGGCAGGATCCCGATGCACACGGCTGCCGAGGGGCAGTGCACCGTGGAGCCCCCCACTGAGCTGCTCCCCAGGGGCACACTGGAGGGTTTTTCTGCAAGAAAGGTACCAAAAATGCCAGAAAAGGGCTTTTAATCAGCCCAGGAGCTGCTGCTTGTCACTCACCTGACACAGCCACATCAGCAGAGGATGATTTAATTTGGTTAATTACAGCGTAAGGCAGTTCTGTGCTGCACTAGAACTGCAATCCCAGGCACAAATCCAGGTTGGGCAGAGAATGGCTGGAGAGCAGCCCTGAGGAGAAGGACTTGGGAGTGCTCCTGGATGAGAAGCTCCCCATGAGCCGGCAGTGCGCGCTGGCAGCCCAGAAACCAACCCCAGCCTGGGCTGCAGCAAAAGCAGCGTGAGCAGCAGGGCCAGGGAGGGGATTCTCCCCCTCTGCTCTGTGCTCCTGAGACCCCACCTGGAGTCCTGTGTCCAGCTCTGGAGTCCTCAGCACAGAAGGGACATGGACCTGGTGGAACAGGTCCAGTGGAGGGCCACAAGGACAATCAGAGGGCTATCCTATGAGGACAGGCTGAGGGAGCTGGGGCTGTTCAGCCTGGAGAAGAGAAGGCTCCGGGGAGACCTTGGAGCAGCCCTCCAGGACCTGAAGGGAGCTCCAGGAGAGCTGGGGAGGGACTCTTGGTCAGGGAATGGAGGGACAGGACAAGGTGGAAAAGTTTTAAGCTAGAAGAGGGGAGATTTGGATTAGATATTAGGAAGAAGTTCTTTCCTGTGAGGGTGGTGAGGCACTGGAACAGGTTGCCCAGGGAAGTTGTTGATGACCCATCCCTGGAAGTGTTTAAGGCCAGGCTGGCTGGGGCTTGGAGCAACCTGCTCTAGGGAGAGGTGTCCCTGCCCAGGGCAGGGGGGTTGGAATTTGATGATCTCTAAGGTTCCTTCCAACTCTGACCATTCTATGATTCTATCCTGACAGGAAGGACTCGCTGCCTCGAAGGGTTTTATTTTTCTGTTCCTCCTCACCAGCTTAAGCCCAGCTCTGTGCTGGCACCACAGATTTTGATTCTGAAGTTGTCAGTTTGATGCTTGTCAAGTACCAAACCCACTAAATAAGAATAAATAGCTCTGCTTCGTGTAATTGAGTAATTTTTTGTGATGTGACAGCATAGTTGGGGAGAAGTTTTATTCTACTGCTCTACTAGGCAACTTCTCCCCCCTTCCACAGCTAATTAATTATTTCCAGCGTTCTGAAAGTTTACTGAACAGAAGGAGATTCAGGAATGCCATTACACAATTGCAGCTCACCCTGTTTGTGTCAAAGGATCCTGACAGCAAGTCAGTTGCAGCCCTGACAGCTAAGACTGAAATGCAATTTAATTCTTTTTTTTTTTTCTACTTCCCCATAATTTTCTGAAACAGATTGATTTCAGGATGGACAAGATCACTTCACAGCATGAAAAGCTACCAGTGGAGGTATGCAAATATAGAAAATGCTGCTGTGAAGAGGAAGGGGATGATCCGTTCTCCACATCTACTACCAACAGAACGTGCCCTAGGCTTGCAATGCAGCTAAGGAGGCTGTTAGTTACAAGGTAAAACTCTTTAAGGGTAAAATCAGTTAAGCATTAGAACAAACTGCCTAAGGAGGGTGCACAGTCTTGATCTGTGGAGACTGAAGAGCAGCTCAGACAAACACCTGCCAGGAATGGTTTAGCCAGGGGATGCTCTGATGAAATGCAGAAGTTCCCTCCAGCCCTATTTTCCCCGAGGGTTTCCAGTGTGCACCACTCCCATTCCCTCTGCTTTAAGGGAGAACACACCAAGCACAGTCTGTGCTGCCTGGCATAAGGAAGGAACAGAAAAGCAAACCCTCTGTCACATTTAACACTGTGTCAGCTGCTGTTCAGGTGAGAGACAGAGCTTCCCACATGCAGAAATCAGGACATACCTTGGTTCTTTTCGTCATGATCAGTGTCTAGTTTCAACCTCTTCACACTGTTACCACCATCTGAACTGTAGGGGAAAAGAACAAAAAGAAGAAGAAAAATAAGAGTGTCTTTTTCCTTATAAGCAACCACTTCATTATTGTGAAGTTAAAGTCACATCTCTGCCTCAAATGCTACAGTGACCACCAGCAGGGGCCCCTGATGACCACTTCTAACTGCTATTAGCCAGGGTTCCTCAGGGAACATGCAGGATCCTGGAAAGATTCAACACCACAACCATCAACTGTTAACCTCGGAAACAGAATCAGGTCTCTGGGAGTCCAAGTGAGACCTCTTGCACAGCACCCCAGAGCCACTGCTGCAGCTGGGAGCACCCCACGGGAGAGCAGGAAACACTGCCTGAGCTTCGGCCACTCCCCAGCCCCAGGCCTGCACAAGGGGATTGCCACCATGCCTGCTGCAGCAATATCCCTGTCCTTCCCTTTCCAGGCTTTCCCATCACGCACTGAGAGCCTGGCCTAAAACATCTAGAAATCTTCCACCCAGTGGGTTTTGCATACATCCACACCCAGCTGTGGTGCATGAACAAGAAAGGGGTCCTTTTGGCATCCACACTGCTGTTGGAGGAAGGTAGCATTACTTGGACTTTTGACTCTTCTGAACTTCTACAGATCTTCCTTCTCACTGCCCGGTTTCCTTTTGCCCTTCTTGCATTGTTCCCAATCCTAAACCATCTACATCAACAAATGCTTCCCAGCTTCGGCTGTGATGAACTAAAGCAATGAGATACGAGTGTTTTTAGGGATTAACTCTTTTCTGTCCTTGCCAGAACAGGCAGTACAGATGAAGAGTTGTTGTGTGCAGGGAGGTTAACAGTCACACAGCCCTCACAGCAAACCACAGAGCTCAGGGAGCAGATGTTGAGCTCACGCTACACTTGATTTTGGCCAGTTTGCAACAAAAAATAAGATGGCAAAAATAGAAGACTGTAAAGCAAGTCTGTGATGGCACTGACATGTCAGTTAAGACGTTCTTTTCCAATAGATGCCATCTGCAGACTTTGGATGTGCTGCTGAACACATGCCAGCTCCTTCCCTGCATCCTACTTAGTTAAGCACTAGCAGTTACACACAAAAAACCCACCCTGTTGTCTGCTTGTTATCAGTTCAGGGTTTCTCTTCTCCACCATCCAAAAACCCAAACAACTACCCACCCCCCCATGGATTTGGAGGTGGAAGCCCTTGCTTCAGTTTCCAGACATGCAATTCCAGACATGCCTCGGAGCTGAACATCACCCTGCAAGATAAGATTCTAAAATAATCTCTCGTTTTCTGGGGCAGATTCAAAAACACTGCCTGAATTTCTAGATGTCAGCAATCTTCTTAAGTATTAGACAACTCATCTGTGGGAAACTGGTCTGGTCCCACATGCCTGGTTTCTCCATAACCTGCAGCACACCAGCATGTGCAGGCCAAGAGAAAACCAGCAAAGAGATCCCAAACCCAGCTGCCTTCTCCCCGGGGAAGGGTGTTGATGAATAAGCACAAATCAGCAAGGAACAAGGGAAGTCTGCCTGATGCCCTCAAGATCAAATTTGTTCACAAAGCTCTTCTCTTGTAACCCATGTCTTCCCCATGCTGCCCCCAGCAGCAGTTATAACAAGTCATTTTAGACACAGATAAAACTGGCTGAGAAATTATGCAAACCTGAGAGAAACGACATGAGTGAGGTGGCACTGATATCTACAAACAGAGCCGGAAAATAGATTTTCTCTGGATGCCCAAGCAGGATTGCCTGAGCCTGCCAGTCTAGAGTGAAGATCCACCCACTTGCTTTACACGTGCTTCTGTTTGAATTGCTCCACGTTTTCCCCCCAGTTTGAGAGAACCTACAGAAACAAGACTGGGCTTTTTTTATACCTCCCCCCTTTTTTCTTTAGGGCCCAGGTTTACATCTCTCTGGAGGCAGTTTTGGCCTTCCTTCTTTTACTCTGCTAACTGGGTTCTGTTCGTCGTGAATTTATAGAGGTGTGAAACTAACCTCCTGTGTTTCACAGCTCCTGCCAACAGCTTTGCCTGAGAGAATTTGTTCTTGTTTTCCATTGACTTCATGGGCAATTTCTTCTCAGTTTCCTTCTTTGGGTCCATGCTGACTCCCACTTTGGTGAGAGTGCTGTGAATTAAGGGTTAAGGATCAACCAGGAAGGAATGGAGAGAACAGACACTTCCTCTAGGATATATTTAGCCAGCTCTGCTGACAGCACCAACCAAAGTTCATTCACATATTCTATCAAAATAAACTTATTTGTAATGACATTTAGCTGGCACCTTTGGTGAAAACAGAAGAGACTTTGCCCTCTAGCTGTGGAGAGCTCTCAGGTATCAATATCGACTCTCACAGCACAGGAGCTGCTTTTCTGGAGTCAGAAAGGCTCAACACACGACACACCCAGAGCCCATAAACACACCCATCATCCTGCCTCTTCCTAAAGGTCTTAGGAAAGCAAAAAGGTCAGACTAGGTCAAAAATAAAGAAAATAAATAACAAAAAATAAAGGCAATGCAGTATTTCCCCCTTCTATGGAGATTCAGATTTGCTGCTTTACCCCCTAATCCTCACCAAAAAACCCTGACCAGCTCTATGTGGGCACACTTCTACTCCTCAAACCCTCCTTTCGCTGAGCCCAGCAGACTTCAGCCGACCAAAACAAAATCATTCCATTTCCAGTTTGGTATTTATCACTCCAACTTTTTAGCTCATTCACTTCTAAGAACAAAGCTGCTCCTGCCAGTTTGAACACCAGCCCCAGGAGGAAGGAGACAGACCTGATTAAGGGCACACGTGGTACAAGACTCACCCAAAAGACTGCAACCCCACAGAAAAACTACGCAGCTTGAAAGAGCATTAGCAAGGTGGGATGCAGCTGAAACCTATAATGAAGTGGAGAAGCTTAAGCAGGTTCTCAGACAGGATAAGGAGGAACTTGGTCTGTCATTAAGACCCACTCACCCAGCACACACACTGAACAGGCCTCCTTCTGTGGCAGGACCTCATCCCACCCCCGATAACGGTCCATGTCTAGCTGTATCTGATGAAGTGATGTCCACCAAAGGTCCTGTTTGTTAACGAGGTGCCAGCAGAGCCAAAAAAGCTTCTGCAAAACTTTTAAACTGCACACAGCAAAGGCAAATCAACCTCATTTTGAAAGAGCATTGTTCATAATCCTCAACCTAGCTCCCTACCAGTTTCTTCTCTGTCTCCAGTCCCACTGACCAGGTGACAGAAACACAATCTGGAGTTTTAGCCTGTGGAACCTGCCCCAGTTATTGCAAAAAATACTGAACAGTGAATTTCACGTGGATGAACCATATATTTGAAGTCACAGTTCTGGGGTCTTTTTCCCCACTGAACACCTGGAAATCAAGAAATCTCACACCTTCCTTCGAAGTGACACACATTAGAAGTCTCCAATCACGTTACAATGCAGCCTTCCAGGATCTGAAGGGAGCTCCAGGAGAGCTGGGGGGGGACTCTTGGTCAGGAAGTCTAGTGACAGGAGGAGGGGTAATGGTTTTAAATTGGAAGAGGGGAGATTTAGATTAGATCTTAGGAAGAAGTTCTTTGCTGTGAGGGTGGTGAGGCACTGGAACAGGTTGCCCAGGGAAGTTATTGATGCCCCATCCCTGGAAGTGTTTAAGGCCAGGCTGGCTGGGGCTTGGAACAACCTGCTCTAGGGAGAGGTGTCCCAGCCCATGACAGGGGGGTTGGAACTTGATGATCTTTACAGTCCCTTCCAACTCTGACCATTCTATGATTCTATGGATTACACATGTTCAGATGCAATCCCTTATTTGCTTTTCCTAAGGGTAGAGTAGTAACCCTGTCTGCTCCCTACCTCAGCTAAAAATCTTCTCAAACACGGACTGTTAGTTCTAGTTATGTTTCAGTATGTCACAGCAGTGCCATCCTGTGGCTGCCAGAAGCAATCTGAAAGCTTGCTGTGTCCAACACTCTTCATGCTGCAAGGCACTGCAACCTTCAGCTTCCACATTCAGGCTTATTACCTTGTTGTATCCTAACACCACACTACAAACCCCTGGCTGAGGAATCCAAAGGCTTTTAAAAGATAGCAAATTACAGGCTTTTCACTCCCATCCAGGATGTCATTCTCCTAACACTCCTCACAGCACATTTTTAACAGATATTTTATACAGACCAATGCCATCAGCACATGCAGCACCACACCCAGCCAAGAAGTGTCCCCTCTCAGGAAGATTACATTGGAAATAAACCCCTCAATCCTAAAGACCAACTGCACTTAAAAAGCTGGTGCATAGTAAAGCCTGCTTCTTGGAAGGGGGATTTTTTCCTACGTTTGCATAGTATTTAAGACAAGAGGATGTTGTTCTCCAACACTTCTTGGAACAGGCTTAAAAACAAACATCAGTAAAGCTTTAAACACCATCAGACCACTGGGGTCTGGATGGGTTGAGGAGTTGCTCATGTAGGAGGAAGTGAAATTCCTGTGCATCCATGCATACGAACTGCTTATGCTCAAGAGCACATCAAACTATGCCAAGGCATATTAAGCTATATGATTTAATGATTTTTCAACCTAAAAATGAAGGCAAATAGAAAGAAAAAAACTCTGTACTTGAATATGGACGTAGATACAGAGCCAGACAATATTACTAAAGCTGCAAGGAGTGAGGTTAGGTGGCCTGTACGTCCTGAACAGGCCCTGCTCGGTAAATTCAGGGATGAGTGGGTTGTGTGGCTAACTTAAGTCAACACAAGATTGCCTCTGGACTGGTGTGGCTCACTCCAGCCATACATGACCCAACTAGAGCTGTCAGTTGCTTCCACAGCACAAGCCTCCACTGCTCAGCCCTACATCAGCCAGCCCCGCAAGCAACTGTCACCAGAACTAAATGTATCCCATGAGCATCCCATTATTAGATCCATCAAATCAAGAAAATGCTCCAAATCCATCAAACAACTACAGTCTATTTCTGAAGGTAAAAACCCAAACATCAGCATTGCTTTTCCATAAAGACACTACTGCAAAAACTGAGATAGTCTTCACAGAACACATGTTCTAAGCTGTAAATCGTTAACTAGTACAAGGTAACACAGATCTTTGCAGCATCGGCACTACTCAGCCTTATTTGTTGACTAGTTTGGTCACCTCCTCATGTCCACAAACTCTTCCAGTTACACTAAAGCATCCTTGAGAAGTTGTGCTTTGTTCACTGATGACTTAAAAGCAATGGTTTTTATTAGGAGGCAAAGACACCATCAGGTTCTGCACAGACTCAGTAAACCTCAAAACCCCCAACGCTTCGCTCAGCACAGAAATCCTCAACCTGTTCCAGCATCCCCTGACTGGCACTGATCAGAGAGAAGTAGTATTGCAGGAAAATTTGGCATTTAATAGCAAAACCAAAGTCTGCATCACCCAAATGAGCTGAGTCTCCAGGGGTACCGACTTCCCAGAAGAGAGTCAGTGCACCTAGAGGGATGGAGCACCTCTCCTATGAGGACAGGCTGAGCGAGCTGGGGCCGTTCAGCCTGGAGAAGAGAAGGCTCCGGGGAGACCTGAGAGCAGCCTTCCAGGATCTGAAGGGAGCTCCAGGAGAGCTGGGGAGGGACTCTTGGTCAGGAAGTCTAGTGACAGGACAAGGGGGAATGGTTTTAAATTGGAAGAGGGGAGATTTCGATGAAGTATTAGGAGAAAATTCTTTGCTGTGAGGGTGGTGAGCCACTGGAACAGGTTGCCCAGGGAAGCTGTGGCTGCCCCATCCCTGGAGGGGTTCAAGGCCAGGCTGGATGGGGCTTGGAGCAACCTGGTGTGGTGGGAGGGGTCCCTGCCCAGGGCAGGGGGGGTGGAACTGGATGATATTTAAGGTCCCTTCCAACTCTGACCATTCTATGATTCCATTTTAAAAACAGCCAATATGCAGTTAAAAACAAACAAACAAAACAAAAAAAAAACCCAACAGGTAAGAACATTTACTTCTCAATAAGAAGACAAAAGCAAAAGATTGGAAGTAACATGCTGTTTTGCTTTTATGTTCTTGTTCTTTTTAAGCTATGATGTTTCATGCCCTCAATAATGGGGAAAAAACCAACCAAATTACCCAAACAATGGCAACGGAGAGAAGGAAAGAAAAGTGCCAAAGACATGTGCAGGATGAGGGCAGGAAATACCAAACCGTGGAAGATCCAATGAAAATATTAAACTTTCAAAGTCTACCATTGTAAATGTTCTGTAAAGGATTTTTATATCAATGATGTCAATGCCAGAAAAGAACTGAGTCTCCTCTCTTACCACCAGCCACTTTCATGCAAAGGATATTCTGTATTCATTTAGCTCTTTCAGTTCTTCTTCCCTTCGTTGCTTTTCAAGTAGTTCTTGCTGCCGAGAAACCTCATCAAGGAAATGCGTCTCATCTTCATCTAAGCCTCTGACCATATTTTCTGAATAAAGGAAAAGAATGCACATTGATAAGCCAAAACTACTCAGGGAGCAGCCATTGATTCGGCATTACTTTGCCAATAGAATATTTTCTGCTCATTTCCAACCACCCCAGAAAAAGTAGGGGTGCATCCACACCTTGTGTGTGGCATTTCTGACACTGCTGAGGTGGGACAACTTGCAGAAAGTCCCTGGGATCACAGGGAGCAGAACAAACTGAGTGCTCCAACGGTCACTCTGTTGCACTGAGAAAAGGATACAAAGCAAATGCCATCAGCTATCTGCTGGATTTGATAATTAAGGGGTAAAAATATTTCCCAGTTAATGATCCTGGATGCTAACAAGCAGAAACTCTTATTTCAGTCAAGCACATAAACTACAAAGGAACACAGTTTGAGCACAACACTGTTACTGCAGGGAAAAGCAAGGATGCAACTCGTAGGAAGCCATGAAATCCTATTGGACTTGCTGATATAATTAAGCAAAATTGATTGGTTTTCACACCAGCAGCCTTTGTGGAGCTCTGAAACAGGTTACACAAACCAATAAATAACCACACCAAGCAATTACACATGTTTTGTTTTCAGATACTGAACTGAAGCCTTGGTATTTAAGAAGAGATTCTCTTCGGAATCTGTTCTCATACCAATCAATAGCTGGAAAAAAACCCCATACTATTTCTCCCATTAAATCTTGCCTTAAAGCAGGAAGTACATTGACATCTCTTTTTAAAAAAGAAGAAGACAGACAATACTCAACTTCCAAATAAAAACAAATGATTTCTAAACATGCTACTCTACTCTAAGGAAAGTACATGCCAAGGTCTTTTATTTTCTGCTCTGCCAATGCTCAACATCTCTCAACCTTTTTATTTAGAAAGGTAATAAATTTTGGTTTTAGAAAGACCACGCCTTGCTGTTTGTGGTCATCCTCAGAAAGCTTAACACAAACATCACCTTTAGTTTTCCTGAGATTTTTAACTCTGTAAGGGCATTCTTAGGCTTTTACAAAAGGCCACCATATTTTTTTTTAATCTTCACCCACAGTCAGGTCCTACTCACTTTAACAACAAGCTAAGAAATCCTTTTACACTGATAACCAGCAAGCATCTGCCTTTGACAGAAAAGCACTAGAAATCTATTATTATTTAGGTGAGTCTTTAGAGGCTGAGCCCTGCTCTTTCCAATCCTAAAAATGCAGAGCTTATTGGTAAATCATTAATAACTAACTTCTAGGATTCACTCCTGCTGCTGAGGCGCCTTCATGGAGACAGCTGAAGGAGTAAAACTCTGAACATCTTTTGAATCAAGTGACATGAACTCATTTCATTCCCTGCTTGCCTCAGCAGCAGCCCTAGAGACCCCAAGGGCTGGCATTACTGAGACCCCCAGCTAAACAGTTCACAGCACAGTCCCCAGGTAGCAGGTATCTGCTATACTGCCAGGATTGACTTCAAAGCTGCTTTCCTGCTCAGTTATTCCTCCTGGAATGCTTCCCATTTCAGTACTTGGCTTCCAGGTTTCCCAAACCAAAGGGAAGATGCTGCAGATCTAATATAACTGGGCAAGGGAAACAATAAATGTAGAGTTATTAGGAGCCTTTCCCATCCGGGCTGACAGCAGGCAGCTTTCTGGTGGCTACTTGGACAAGGCTTCCTCAGTCACATCACCAAACAGAACTGGGATCCAAAGTTTACTGAAGTAAACTGGAAACTCTCCAGCTGAAAAAAGCCATCCTGTAGGTACCATTGGAGTCTTAAATGCATTAATGCCAATATCTCTGCTTTCCACTACTCACCACCAAAAATACAGGCAAAATTTGAGAGAAAGGGAAGAACTTCTTCTCGTCCTTATTCTGGTTGCCATAATAATTGAGATAGAAAATTTTAAAAGTTGCATTTTCGAGAATACTAGTATTATTTTTAATTTAAAATGCTGTAACATTCTACCAAAATCATTTTACTTTGAAAAGGAAGATGTTCTTGCAATGCTGGATAACACAACAGAACAAACTACTAGTCTGTACACTGTTTTTTATCTACACAACAGGCTTAGGGTAACTAGTTGTTTATGCAAATACAATTCTGCAGCATTAAGGTGTTTCTCCTCCCAAGCCACATCATAAATTCTGACTGATCAGAATCACAGTGCACTGAAGCTGTTTTCTATTCCTCAAAAAAACCCCTCATGGATAGAAAAAAATACTTAGGAACATTTTAAGGCAAATACAAGCATTAAAGGGGGAAAAATCTTGTCACAAGCAGCTGCACTGGGCTGAACTCTGATGAGATAAACTAGTGACCCACAGTCCACCCAACACTTCCCATTTACCTTCTCCTAAAGAAATGTGGCTACAGGAATGTTTCTAAGAGTGATTCTACAACAGGAAAGAAATCACAGTCAACAGTAATGCCCTCAGCAGTATCTGCAGAGGCAGATATCATCCAACAGAACTCACAGACTGAGCCACAGTTAAAGGTAAAAAGTAGTTTTGTTGTATCACAAATGCAAGAGGAATTCTAGACATAACCCAATGAGGCAAACTGGAGCTTAAGGGACACAACAGTTTGAGGGTAAGGTTTCCAGCTAAAGAACCAAAATTGATCAGAACCCACCTTAAAATGGAGTCCCACAGTATCATCCTCACTTCTCTTTAGACAGAGCCAATAGCTCCCTTTTTTTTCCAAAATGGTTGACTAATAATTTTCTAGTTCTCATTATCATCTCTGCACTCAGCAGCACAAACACAGGTGATACAATGCAAAGGGTTTTTCTATAAAACCAGAAATTCAAACATCAGCAGAAATTAGTTTTCCATTTCATTAGAAGAGTTAAATATCTACTTCTTGAATCTGCCTGTATGTTTACTTCTTCCAAACAGTAATCTTGAGCCTCACATCACTTTTGCATCAACTAACTACAGGTTGGAAATTTAACAGCTGTCAGGACAGAATTTCTTTTTATTGATTCAAATAGGATGGTCTTGTGTTAAAATATGAATTCAGGAGCCACAAATTACGTTTCCTCTTTTCCACAGATTGGTATCAGGGCTTTTTTATTCATTTAATGTGCCAAATAAGCCCAGTATTCTGTACCTTACAGGAATGCAGCTTCGTAACTGCAAGCAGCTTTGAATTCCACAGTATGCAGTGCTGTCCCCGTGCTACAGCAACGTGTTACCTGCAGGAACATCTACCACTCTTGAAAGATTCAAGATTTCACTAACAGTTTCCTGAAGCCTCAGTTTCTCTCTTAGAGAGGCAGAGAAGACACACGCAGACAAAACAAGGTATGTCCCTTAGGTTGTACACAGCTGCTGCCTGCAGTTTGCTGGGTTTCAGATCAAAGTAGTAACTCCTGGTGCTTACTGAATTTAAATTGCTCCTCAAACTCCTGCTGCTTCTTTTCTCTCTGTTCCTGGAGTCTTTCATACAAGGAACGTGGGTCATACGCCTCCTCGGGGCATTCTGAAAGGAAGGAACAAACCAGGAAACGAGACCATACGTTAGAAACACTAAATCACCAACAGTTCTTATTCTTAGCTCCTTCATTTAAAAACTTTTGACTTGTAGAATATAAGTTCCATTTTCCACAAAAGTTAAATATTCTCCAATCTCTTTCTTCTAATTATTGAGATCTACCACATACCTTCAGGATCCTCAGGTTTCCGGACCTTTTCCCATTCCTCCTGTCTTCTCTTTCGCCGCTCCTCGAGCTCCGACTCGGACACAAACCTCTTGTTGATCACAAGGTCAGCAGTGCCATCGCCCCCATCCATGGTGGAACAGCCCGTCCTTTAGGAAAAACACAAGATGAAAGACATCAGGAGCCTCATTTCACTTGTCAGTGCAGGAGATGTCACCATACATCCTGAAAAACAGTCCCACGACACTTAATTATAACTTCAGGTCTCTAAAGATCACTACATCGTAAACACTAATTGGGATACCTACTCACTGCATAACTGCTAAGACTGAGAGCACCACCTACCACTCCTTCTTTACTCTTTCTCATAATCATGTCTTCCCTGTTAGTTGTCTCCCCTCAAAAAGTCACTTTTTAATGGACTTTAAGTAAATTAAAACAAAATTTAAAATCTCACACCTACACTCATTCTTCTATTTCAGTTCTTACATCTCTCTGCTCTGGAGAAAGGATCTGACACTTTGCCCTCACTTTACTTCACTTATTTTCGCCCATCCCACGAAAACTTCAGGAAGCTTCTCTGTTTTCAGTAATACAAACACATAAGTGAGATTTCAGAAATCAGCAACTAATCTCTCTACCCTTCAATAGCATCCTGCACCTCTCTGCAGCTCTGGGAAGAGCTGGGCTTGGACAGACCCAGGGGGTAGGGGGGCTGTCTGTCAGGATTCAAGAGGCATGTGAGAGAGAGAACTCCCTTGGGCTAAAACGGGGCTGGGATTGGGGAGCAGGCACAGCACTTCTGACCAAGTCAGCACTGCCCCATCTCACACCCTTCTCACCCGCCCTGAAGTACTGGCCAGGGCCCTTTTCCAATGCTAAATGGAGGGTGGAGATTCCCCAAGGAGTCACATTAAGAAGGAAATTCACGGTCTTGACACCTATAAACACAGAAGTCTGTGTCACCTCTAAACTGCACCTTCTTATACTGCCAAGCTGGTACTTTCCCAGGATAAAAAATAATAATCATAGAATCATAGAATCATCCAGGTCAGAAGGGACCTCCAAAGGGCATCCAGTCGCACCTCCCCACAGTCACAGGGACACCCCCAACTAGGCCAGGTTGCCCAGGGCCTCATCCAGCCTTACCTGGAATATCTCCAGGGAAGGGGCCTCAACCACCTCCCTGGGCAACCTGTCCCAGTGTTCCACCACCCTCAGAGGAAAGAAATTTTTCCTAATGTCTAATCTAAACCTACTCTTCTCCAACTTAAATCCATTGCCCCTCGTCCTGTCACTGCAGGCCTTTGTGAATAGACCCTCCCCAGCTCTCCTGGAGCTCCCTTCAGATCCTGGAAGGCTGCTCCAAGGTCTCCCCAGAGCCTCCTCTTCTCCAGGCTGAACAGCCCCAGCTCCCTCAGCCTGTCCTGGGAGCAGAGGTGCTCCAGTCCCCTGAGCATCTTGGTGGCCCCACGAAATAAGACTCCACAGCCCTTGCCACGACCCAGGCTGCAACAGGGGCGATCACAGAGGCGATGCCCCGGGCACAGGCACGCAGCCTGCAGCGCAGCCTGACCTCTGTTAACAACGGGCTCCTCTACCCACCTCACAGAACCCCGGGCAGCGCTCCCCGCACCGCCACGGCACATCGTCGGGCCGGAGGCACTGAAACCCGCCACCAGGATCCGGTACCGGCCACTGAGAGAGCTCGAAAACGCTGGGAGCGGGTCAGTAGCCCCAGGCCCTCACCACCTCACCCGGAGCGGCCTCCCCAGCCAGGCCCAACCCGCCGTGCTCTCAGGGCCCCGGCCCGCTCCTCTCCGCCCCAAGGGCCCCACAGCCCAACCATGGCCTCCTCACAGAGCCCCCAGGCGCTGCTCCGGCCTCCAGCACCCCGCCCGGGCTGGGGCTGCCGCCCACAGCACGTACCGCGGCCACCGGCCCGTCCCCACAGGAGCGTAACCCAGCCTAGTGCGCCGCCATTGCTGCCCGCGCGCAGCCCCGCCCCGCCGCGGGGGCACCGCCCCCTCCTGCCTACAGCAGCCAATCGAGCAAGATTTTCCTTTCACAAACCCTCCCCCTCTGCAGCCAATCCCCGCCGCTTTTACAGAAGCAGCGGGCGTACGGGAGNTGCGGGGATGTGGGCTGGGTGGGCCTGAGGCGGCGGCTCGCCCCCAGCCTGGGTTTTGGGAGACCCTTCGCCCCTTTGTCCCTTCCCCATGGGTCGCCTGTACCCCCCTCCATCCCCGCCGGGAGGGCAACCGGCGAGAGCAGGCGAGCGGCCAAGCCTCGCTGCCTTGTGGCCGTCCGGGCTGCTGGGGTTCCGCGTAGAGGCCCCAGAGCCGCTGGGAGCCGGGCTGGGTTGGGAGCCGGGGAAGGGAGGTGGGGGGAACGGGGGTCTGGCGGAGGGGACACCCCGCACCGGGCGCTGGAGGCGCTCCGGGCTCTTCCCGGCGGCTCCGGGAGCCGGGGGACCCTCCGGGCGCTCGTATGACTTGCAAAACACGGGCTCCGCTACAGCCCATCGGGGCTTGCCGTGGCGGGAGCAGGGTGACAGCCGCTCCGGCACCTCCCGGGGGCCCAGAAACCCTCGGAAAAAATCTTGTTGAGCCCTCGGATGTTTTAATATTGTTAATGTAAAATGACAGAATCCTGAGAACTCTTTGCGGTTCTCAATGTGAAAGTATTTCCGCAGAGCAAGTTTTCCCTCACGGTGAAAGGGGAGGGTGTGGAGGGAGCCACCGAATGCACTTATTTATGTAGATCTTTGTTTTGTGTACTGGGCAAGGGATGAGGCTGTGACACTCTTCCCAGGAGCGTGGTGACACCGTGGGACTGCTTTGCTCTTAGTGCAGTGCTTCTAAAGCAGGTCTTTCTGTTGCTCTGTATTATAACCATATCAATCATTAATTTCTTTTTAAAGCCCTTTGATTCTTCCTGCTGATGGCAGTTTCCATCTGGCACACCTTCATTTTCCTCTTTGATTTTTTTAAATATTGCTGTCTCTTCTGTTGTACTGTGTCCCTTCTGGGTAGAGTGTTAATGTATGTCCTGAGAATGACTGGATTTCATGGGGTTTATTTTCTGGTTTGTTATTGCAAAATCTTGCTCTGAATCTCTCAGCACCTACCCAGAGTTCATGTTGGTGCCCAACCTGTATTTGTCAGTATTTCTCACACAGAGGAACTTTGTTCCATGGGAAAGCATGGACATAAGAGCTGCCTTTTCTCTTCTAAATTTATTCAGCCTTCTGGATGCTGCGTTGTTTTCTGAATGCTGATGTGTTTGGTGTTTTTTCCCTATATGTCTGTGTCAGTATTTGTTTTCTTCAACATCAGCAAAGATATTTTTTCCCCACTTGGCACTGGATTTGCCTCACTTTGATCTGCCCTTTGCCTTGCACTGAAGGCATTTATTTGTTTTGGTGCTGTGGTGGTTTTTTTCCTCATGCTGGTCCTCACTTCAGTTCTTCTATTTTACTCATAATTTTTTGTACATCCATCAGTGCTGTGAAGCTGTCATCATGTGGAGACCTGCATATGTTTGTGTACTGTGACTCTCCCTCTGTTTGCTTCTCAGTATTTGCTGTTTCACAGAATGGTCAGAGTTGGAAGGGACCTTAAAGATCATCAAGTTCCAACCCCCCTGCCCTGGGCAGGGACACCTCTCCCTAGACCAGGTTGCTTCAAGTCCCATCCACCCTGGCCTTAAACACTTCCAGGGATGGGGCATCAACAACTTCCCTGGGCAACCTGTTCCAGTAATTTCCATACAACCCAGAGATTTCCATACGAATCTCTACAAGTTTATTAAGAGTGGATGTTCTCATCACCTACGAGCTGTCTGAAATACTCTCTTGCATCTTCTGTCTTCTTGGACTCCTGTATTTGACTGTGGATTCCTGGAGAACTGTGCCTTCTCAAAAGTTGCCATACCATTTTGAGATTTCAGGAAGCTGTTAAATGTATTTTTCTTTTGCATTTATCCAAATGCAGAGGACTGGTCTGTTCTTTGCTCTGATCTAAATCTGGTCTGTTCCTCTGTGAGTACTTTTGCATGTATCTTTGTTCTCCTCTGCCAAGGCCCACTCAGCAAAAGAGGTCCTTTCTCCTGCTGGCACCCTTCCTGTGTCCCTTCCTTTAGGACCTTACTGTTCCTGCTTTGTGCCCCAGCCTCTGCTGTTTGCTCTGATTTATACATCTGCTTGAATAGATTGTGTGTTTTTCCTGGTGTATTGTTTTTCAGATGCGTGAAGCACTGTAGTTATGTGATTGCTCCTCACTGTCTCTCACTTTTTCACCCAAACACTCTCTGGAAGTTCCTGCTAACTGGAAAAGTTTGCAGCACACACCACCCACTTACTGAGGAGTCTTCTCCAGGATATTTTAATGTGGTATTTCGCATGGTGCACAACTTTCTTGTCCTTGCTATTGCTGCTTGCTCGCTTAGTTGCAGTTATTTGCTTACTCTTAGATGGCTGATACTTCCATTTCAGCTGGTTCACACACGTTCCTTATTTTCTGTTTCCTTAAAGTCTTTAATTTTGCTTTTTGTTGATCTTTAGCCTCCTATACATGGAGTTCCACTGCAATGCTTCATGTTGCCCTTCTGGTACCCTGCTCTTTGGCTTTGTAATTCAACGATCACTCAGTGGCTCCCTGAAGCACAGAAGAATGTAACAGTGAGATTTTTCTTAATGCTCTCTTTTTCTCTTAGAAGGGATGTGATGGTTTTCTGTGCAACTTCTCAGAGGTCTGCCTTGGTGTGTTTGCAGTATTGTCATACCAGGGGCCTTGGCTCTCAGCGTGTTTCTTTTGCCATAAGCCTCCTGGTTGGGCTGAAACAGATTACTTATAACATTTTGGTTCCTTCCTCTAAAGCAGGACATCTCTCATACACTGCCCCTCAGGTGTCTTTTCCCTCAAGCTTTTTGCTTATTTGTTAAAATTAAGGAATAAAGGGAAATACTTGGTAGCCTAAGCAGTAAGTTAGTGGGTAAAGGTGGTGATTTGTTATAGAACACTTGCTGGCCTGTTACTCTTTACACTTCTATGTTCAAATTTCTTTTCAAGTCAACATCTCCCCTAACTGATAACGTATTCTTCTTTGAAATGTCTCCTGTTGGTCTCTTTTAAGTCCCTTAAATACCTTGGTGGTGTCCTCACAAAGTGGAGCAGAGTTTGACCCGAGCATTGTTGGGTTTCCCACTCCGTGCAGAGGCAGCAAGCTAAAATGCTGTCGTCCTGTGGTAAGCTGAAGGCAAGCTAATGTGGTGACGATCATCCTCCTCTGCTCCGCTGTCAATATGTTGTGTTCAGCAGTTTGAACTGTTCAGTTTTGGAGGGGGGATTTCCTCTCCTGAGCTTTGAATTTATCCCTTGCTTTAAAATAACGCATGCAGGGTTGCTGGACTTGGACTCATTCTTTCAAGGATCTTATTAGAGTTGTGTTGTGTCCCTTTGTGCTTTGTGTTGCCTTGTGTCCTGACAATGTATTTTGCTTTCTTTTCCTGGTTTACATGCAGTGACTGTGAAGTTGACATGGCAGTGGTGGTGTCAGAATGATCTTTATTTCCTTTTTTGTTCCTTGTTATGTTGCTGAGATCTAGCAGAAGTCAAATGATCACACATGACTCGTAAGGTTGTGTGACTGACCAGGGCATCGTGATCACTCTCCATCTGTGTCTGGTACTTTGATCTGCCATTGTTGGGGCCAAACTTGTGCTTTAGATGGTTACCCACCTCTGCTGTGGGAGCTTGGTGCATTTGGCAGGTTCGTAGGGACACTCACTGGCTCAAAGGCTGGGCTCAGGCACTGCTCCTTACTTATTAATGGCTGTTTGTTAATGAGGTGTTGACCAGTCACCCTCATTGGTGACGAGAAACCCATCCTTTTCCTCTGAGAAGCAGTGGTCTCTAGGCATGCAAAATACTTGCAACTGTAGTTATTTTTCTCCCTTTCTAAGGCTTCGCTTTGGCTTTAAGCTTTTGAATATGTGAGTGGTTTGGGGAGCTTGAGAAGGACCAGCATGGAAGATGTTTTGATTTGAAGTATTGTTGCCACTTTTTGGGTTGTTTGCTTCAGTGCTTGTGCACAGTCTGATATTGATATGGCTTGAGTCATAGGTTAGAGGGCACTCAGTGAGCTACATGCCAAAAGGCTGTGCCACTTGTGTCTGTTTTATGCCTTCCTGGGAGACAGTGGAACACGCTAGAAAGTGATCTCAAAAAATAAGAAAATCCAACAGATATGGTGATGCTCTTTTTTTCTGAAAACAAGTCTGTCTGGTGGCATGGAGAAAGCTTAGAAGACTTCACTGCTTTTAAAAACGTTCACCTAATGGTGAATGAAGAATTATATGGATGGTATGAACTCAAACTCTGGTCAGTGTTCCTGTCCTGGAGTGAAGGATTGAAAAAAAAGAAATTGAACAATGTGTTAGTTTCTGTCCCTAGAGCCTTACCTCTCTGGGCCGTTTGGTAAAGTAGTATCTAAATATAATTGTTAAAACAGTTTAATCTTAATTCTTCTGAAGTTTCTCAAAGTTATTTAGGAGCCCCAGGTAACTGTGGTTTGTGTTCCTGATATCATTACAGGTTTTTGAGAGTTTTTCTAGTTGCTTCTGAGCTTTCTGCATTTTTTGATATGCAGCCACAACAAACTAAAATGGTACGTGATTTTGTTTAACCATTTTAGCCTGCCTTGTGAAACATGCACGTGTTTGTCTTCAGCCCACTTCCTAACCCACGTGTGCTTGTCCCAGTCATCTCTCAGGCAGTTGGTCCCCTTCCTCTTCTCAGCCGTGGGAGCTTTGAAACTCATTGACCAACTTTCTCTGAGTTTCTTCATAGAATCACAGAATGGTCAGAGTTGGAAGGGACCTTAAAGATCATCCAGTTCCATCCCCCCTGTCCTGGGCAGGGACACCTCCCACCACACCAGGTTGCTCCAAGCTCCATCCAGCCTGGCCTTGAACCCCTCTAGGGATGGGGCAGGCACAGCTTCTCTGGGCAACCTGATCCAGTGCCTCACCACCCTCACAGCAAAGAACTTCTTCCTAATATCTAATCTAAATCTCCCCTCTTCCAATTTAAAACCATTCCCCCTCATATAGAAGGGATAAAACACTATAAAAAAACCTAAACTACAGCTCAGTGTTAGGAGCAGGATACCTGTGAGACCTGGAGACACTGGGTCTGTTGCTGACAGAAGCACTCGTGTCACAGGTGGTCACCCACTGAACGGGATAAAACACTATACAGCATGTGGTCCAGTCCTCCAGACTCTTGTGGTAGACTTGTAGTGAGGCAGAGAGAAAAGATCCTCAAGGGAGAACCTGAAGAGGCAAATGGGGAGAACTGAAGCTGGGTTCTTGTGGGGGCTTTTTTTTGCTTTCTTATTGGTGTGATGAGGGGCTCCAGTAACCTCCCCGGAGCTGTGCTTTGACTTCTGTGGACTTCAGCTCTGGAAGCCCCAGATCAGCAATCCCGCTTCCCATGGGTGCCTCTGAGGCAGGCTTACTAACCCAGTGACCCACATGTTGTATTTGCCTCCGAGGGCAGTCTTCTGAGCAGCTGTCACTGTATCTGCTCACAGGAGGAAAGAGTTGGAAGGATGTCTCCTGCTTTGCTGGCACAGTCCTGGACTTAGGCTGGGAAACAGCAAGCTGCTGGCTTCCTGGGACTGGCAAGGAAGATTACAGAGCTCAGCTACTGGCATCAAAAGATTGGACCATCCTCTGCTGCTTGAATTAACAAGAAGTAAAAGTTTCTTCAGTCGTGATGTTAGGGGTTTTTTTTCATCTTTGAGATGATAACCAGTGTCATAAAGTGACAAATGTGGTGAGGCTGAGAATAGGAGGGTCTAGACATTGTCTGCTCCTTGCTCTGCTCTCTGAGGCAGTTGTCAGACAGCTGACAATGCGAATTTCCAACTGAGGCATCGCTGAATTTTTCAGCAATGTTATCAAAATCGTTCACACATCCCAAACTGTTTTCAGAGTATTTTCTATATTCGTAATAGCTTAGTCCTGCTGGCTGTCTGGGCTCGTTTCTGTGCGCTACTGCAGGAGACTTCTGCCTTCTACACAGTGGTTCCGTACCTGACCTTCCTTTGAAAACAAGCCCAGCTCTGACAAACTGGAGAAACACAAGCACGAGATGAGCTGACAGACAAGGAAACAACACAACTCTGGGATTTCACCCTTCTGACTCGGTGACACAAATCTGGTGGTTTGTTGGCAAGATTCTAGACCTGCTTCCAGCACTCCCCGCTTGCAGCAGCTTCCCGTAGCCCACAACAATTGCTCAGACCCTCTGTGCTAGCCCTGGGTCTAGTTCCTGTGGCAGGACTATGCTGAGGGACTGTGTGAGCTGCTCAGGCTCTGATTTGTTTCAGTTTCTCTCTTGTTAATGTATGAGGTGCTTGAAGTATGTGTTATTGCAGTGAACTACAATAAGTTGATCTCCACGTAATTTAACAGAACTCCATTGGTTTCTGCACAGTAGTGTAGGCAGAACCTTAGCCCTTCTGAAATGGGCTAGTACTAAGTTTACTAGGAAAATGGGTTTTATTTGTGGTGTTTCTTTGCAGTTCTGCACCTCTGCTCGGTATGTGGAGTCCACACTTTCTTCCCAGTACTATTTGTTCTGGGATTTCATGGTCCTTTTTTGAATCCTGGTATCTTGAATGTTTTTGTCAAAATGTAGCCGGTTTGTTTATTGTTGATAACATCTGTAACTTTCAGGGCAGTGAGGAAGCTTAACTTGAATTAACTGCAGGATTTATGTCTAAGCCTCCGAATGAATGTGCTGAAACTTAATATGGTGTAGCCAATCAATTTTATTTAATGTGCTTGTGTCCCTTCAGTTTGTAGGATTAGTGTTCCCTGCCATCTGCGGGGTGTTATCTTTATCGTCCTACCACTTCTGAAGCTCTGCCCTGTCAGCCAGCTGGAGGCAAGTCTTGTTTGACTTCCCTGGAGCTGTCAGATACTACTATCTTTTAAAAAGATCACTGTACTGGGTGTGGATTCATCTGCCTCAAAGCATAGCTATTTCGTGGGGAAGAAATGTAAATGACACGTCAGACTGTTCTGTGTGATTGATACCGGTGGGGAATGGGTGGCTCAGACCCAAGCGTTAAAGCAGAGCTTAGGTTTTCCAAAGGCTGTGGTACAAGGACAGTTCCACCCAAATGAGATGAGAAAATGAGCTGGGGAAGGAAGAGGTGGTGAATGCTTTGGTTTCTGTTTCAGAAAGCGCTGTAACAAGTCTGTGATGCTTGAGTAGCCCTGAGCGCTGCGTGCTCTGTGCCCAGAGGTGGGGCACAGCCTGGGTAGGGCAGGGGTCTCTTTGTCTACTTTGGAGACACTGCTTTAAGTGAGACAGGGAAGTTCACTTGAAATCCACATTGCAATTTTAGCATTTCCAAAAACAGCTTAAAAACAAATTTAAAGGAAGGGAAAAGGCAGAGTAGTTCAGCATACAGGTGACTATAAAATACAACCTTCATAGTGAGCCGTCAGAAGAAGAAACTGCTGTGGTGGCTGTTAGTGCCTCCTGCTTCTTTTGTCTTTGACTTGCTGTGATAACAGTCAAACAGAAGATCAGATCCTCCAGCAACTCTGTTTCTGACAAACCTACAGTTTCCTAGATAAGACCACAGGGTTAAAGCATAATTTTTTGCATAAACCCTGTGCAGCCTTGGGGTTTTGACTTGGGCAGAAGCTGGAAAGTTTTGAGACATGATTTGTTTCTCTCCATGTGAAACAGGCACAGTCAGGGTCAGTCTGCTTTCGGTTTGTGGTAGTCTTGCTACAGCAAGAGAGCAAATAACTGTGGCAGTGGCTTTGTCCTGGGGATGCTGACGCACTGCATGCCAGTAAATGCTCTTTTGACACTAGTCTTAACCCTCTGGGATATTTTTAAAGGAAATAGAATTGAATTAGGGGTTTGCTTCAGATTACACAATGTGATGTTTGGTTACTACACACCAAGAGCTGGCATGGCATTTACTCACTCCTCCTGAAGCCTGAGGTCTGCTTCTTGCATGTGCTGTGTGGCAGCCACACTAGGTGCCAAGTAGCTTTCACTTTAGTTTCACAAGTTTTACAGTTGTGGGGCTGACCACAGAGCTCAGTGTGATCTCCTGAGAAAGTATCTATTTCACATTATAACTGTATTTCATTTACTGGCAATTCTTGGTTTTCGTCACCTGCCTTGATCATCTCACAGCTGCTATCCTCTCTGTGGTATAAAAGCTTGAAGTTGCAAACGAGCCTCATCCATATTTCTGTATTGAAGTTAATTATCTTGCAGCTATTCCTAGCTGTGTTTCTTATAGTAGTTTGAACTTTTCGTCCAACTGCCATCAAAACTATTTCCATCTCTTACTTTTTAGGAGCATCACTTATTTGGGAAGGAAATGCTATGGGAATATTTCTAATTATTTGATTTCCTTAATAGGAAATTGCTGCTCCAAACTCTCACAGTTTAGCATTTGTAAAAGCTGTCAGACTTATTCTGTGGTTTGATGACTGAGCTCCTGTGTTACCCCACTGTCAAGGAGAGAAATTGCTGATCTTCATCTTGAGCAGTGGCAGAAGCTGAGGAAGTGGTTCCAGTAGCTGAAGCCTTCTCTGCTTGTTTACGTGCATGAGTTGTGTTGGGTTTTGTTTTGCTTGCTTGGCAATGCCCTCCATTGCATGGGAAGGAGAGGCCTTTTCCATCATGAGGCACTATTATGGTTGGCTGTAACTGAATATTTCAGGGGATTAATCACCGACGTTGGGCCACTTATTGCAGAGAAAATGAGCCTAAATGCCACTTGGACCTGGCTCCTCCATTGGTGTGCTCTGCTGAGTGAGCCAGAGGAGGCCTCTCGTGGGTCGGCTGGGATCCGTGCTGCCGGGAAAGTGCACATCCACACACACACCATTCACTTCAATGGATGATGAGTCAATCTTTCCCAATGAGATTCCCAGCTGGGGCAGGCTGGTCACACTGTGCAGCTTCGGCAGCAGCTTTGTTATAGTGAGGATGATCCCAACAGCCAGTGGAGAAGTGCAGGGATGTGGCAGGCTGGGGACCCACCTAAGCTTGGTGCTTCTGTTGGGGAAGCTGTGTTGGGGTGGTAGGTGTCCTGAGGATGCATTGGGATGAAGGAGGAGGTGGCATTCTCTGCTGAACCCAAAGGATCTGCTTAGAGGGGAAGGTATTGATGCCAGGTACTTTCTGTAGAATAAAAAACTTACATTTTGATCATATGCTTGGCAATTTTATAGTCCTGCATCCCAAAGTAGCATCTGATGTGATGGCCAGAATTCAGAGTGAGTGGATAGTGCCTGTTCGAAACCAGTTACTGGCTGCTGCCATTAACCATTTCTTGCACTTAAAAATGTGGGGTCAAGTTTTTATTAAAAGACTGTTTCAGAGTAAAATAAAGTGTTATCACTTGTATAAATCTGGCTGCTGTTGTGAACAGCTTTCATGGTCTTGTTATCACTTTGTAGATTTGCCAAAGAATATTGCTCGGGCAAGCATGCAAGTGGTGGGATGGAACTTTCTAGCATTGCAGTACATCTGAATGATACAAAATCCAGCTAATTATGGGGAAAGTGGCCACAGCTTTTAACACAGAGAACATGTTTTCTTTCCATCCTGTAGCTGTAGTTCTTGCCGGTACTTTCACACACCATTGCTTCATCTGAAGACTTTCAGTTCTGTTTTTGCTTGCACTAATTGTTGAAGAAAATGGTGTTTGCACAGTGTCACTGCAGCCTTGACGACAGGAGATGGGTTTGTGCTCCAGTGGCCTTCCAAGGAAACTTGTTCTTACTCTGGTGCTTAGGTGGATCTTGGCTGTTATAACATTTGAGTTTGTGGTGTTAAAATATGAAAGGTAAAAGTCACAAGCCAAGCTAAATCCTCCGATATCATAATTGTTAAGAAAACCAGTACACTTGGGTAACAACTGGCATTACAATGGAAGACTGCTAAATTTTAAAAGCAGTTGCAAAGACTTCTAGTGGTGTAACTACTGAAAAAAGAGTTTAAATGGACTGGGAAAGATTAGTTGTTTTCCTTAGCTGGGTTTTAACAGCAGAACAAACATGTGACCTTTGTCTCAGGAGATGTAAGTGTTGACTCTCAGGTGAGTGCACCAGCAATAGCCTGTGTCTGTTGTTGTGTGCTTGCCGTTATACCCAGCTCTAAGGATCTGCTGCCAGGCCAAGATAAGCCTCCTGTCCTTCCTATCTTGATACTGCTGTTGTGTTATTCTGGGTTTGCTCTTTGATTATTATTTTTTTTCCTTCTTTTAGATGAAGTCTTTGAATTTCCTTTTTCCCCCTACAAGACTTGCAAGAAGACTGTTTAGTTTTTTGGAATTTAAAAAAATTTTGTGTGTGTTTGGGTTTTGTTGGGATCAGGTATTTGCAAAAATTAGGCTTGAAATTAAATTTTAAAATTTCTTCCCATCTCTGTGTGTAGAGATTGTTACCTCTTATTGAAACAGCAATATATTTAATCTTTCATATCCAAAATGCCTTTGCTTTTGTGTATTGGTTGTGCCGCCAAGGTCTCTGAGTTTGGACAGAAGCACAGTTGATCACTCTCATCACCTGCATCACCCTTCTCTACTGAATTCCCCTGCTCCATCCTGCAGCTGACCTGAAGTTTGATGTCTCTGTATTCTTTATTCCAGCAGTGGGACTGGGAGAGCTGGGATGGCCAACATGCTAATGCTAAAGTCGCGGCTCATTATAATGTTGTAAACCTCTGCTTAAAAAACATGCCAGCTCAAATGCAACCTGTGTCACTGCTTTGAAAGATTTTTCTTAAAAAGCTTTGCCTTTGCACTTCAGAACATCTCTTCGTGCATGCATGCTCTGTCCAGACACACTGGGTGAGAGGTGGGTCTGTTGCAATCTCTTCTTGTACCTTCTGTTCCTAATTATTCAGTCTTTCAGTTTGAGGCTTGACAATGAACTCCTTGTACGTGATGGGAGGCAACAGCCAAGTGAACGCTGTCAAACTCAGCTCTTCTAGTCAATAAGGGGAGTTTATCCTGTCATTTCTCTCTTCCCTTTATCTAATCAACTTTTATAGTGTACTTTCTTTTATTTTGTGCTGTCCCTACTTCAGGGTGATCTGGAGCAGATATTAATGCTTAATTGCTTCCCTTCCTCTTGCCAGCAGTAATTTGTGAGGAGGGTGTACTTGGTGTTGTGGTGCCTGGAGTACCAAGGCTGTAGATGCAAATTGGGTTTTCTGTAGCTGTGTCTAGTTGCAAGGCTAGTAGCTGGCAACCTGGTTTTTGAAACCTTGAGACAAACGTGGCTGCAAATAGCAGCCTGGCTTGGTGTCCTGGTGGGTGTAGAGAGGAGCTGGCCTATGCCTGCTGTGGAGACAGTTTCCAAGTGAATTGTTCTTTCTTTTCCCTCTGTCTTCAGGGACTCTGCAGTGTGGTTCCGAAAAGTGAAAGCAGAGTCACCTGTGATGACTCACTGTCCACAAAGGCTGAGAGTGCTGCTTTTCCAGAGACAAGTGCATCTGTGCCCTGGAGAACTACAGGCAAAACAAAAGAGAACTACAGCTCAAAGCTGCTCCAGTGCTTTGAGCAAGCTCAACCCTCTCTGCACCAAACATACTTAAGGGTGAGTTGATCACAAAAGCTTGTCTGTAATCGTGCATTAAGTTGTCAAACAGAAAGCCTAGGTTCCAATGATCAGTTGTTTTAATCTTGATTTATGTCTGGTTTTGTTTCCTTGGGTGGGTTCTTACATGTTACTAATCCCTTTTCCATACTTATTGTGCTGACAAGGCAGATGCGCTCTGTTAACATTTTCCCAAGTTGAACCAATTCAGATGCTAAATCTGTTTTTACATTTTAGTCTTATGTTACTGAACTGCCCTTAAATAATCTGGATTCATAAACACACATATTTTTTCATTAGGAAAGTAAGTTTTGTGTTTAATATGACTAGCGTTTTTTTTTTGAAAGAAACAAAAAATTAAATGCCCTGATCCAAACCTTTTAAAGTCATTTGAACAAGTTGTGATGTTACAGAATTCTAAGATGTGTGCAGTCTGTACTGGCACCCTCACACCTACTTTTTACTTCTCAATGGAGAGGAGAGCAGCTGTACTGGCTCAGATGGAGGGACTCCTGAGCCTGATGCTCTCCCTCTTATGTTCAGACTGCTTAGAGAGCAAGGCAAGCCTGTTCTTATGCTGAAACCCCTTTAATGATCTGGGGTTTAGGAATTTCTTAAACAAGAAGTAAAGATCTTGTTTGTTTTTTGGTTGGTTTTTTTTTTTTTCCAATGAATATCCCTTAGGTTTTTTTCCTAGTTAGCCTTCAGTTAATTTCTTAACACTAAACTTGTCACTGTGCTAAAAGGAGATAACATGCTTCAGACTACATAAGAGTCTGAGACCTTGTTTGCAGCGCCTTTCCAGTCTCTGCTGTACATCCAGAGACTTGCTTCTCTGGCCAATGTCTGGCTTCCCAAATAATGTTCCTATGATCTTATCCCAAATAGCACCAGCAATTGCGTGGCTGCGACTTGGCTCTGATGGCAGGGAGCCTTTTGTATTTGAAAGGTGGCAGCTATCTTTGATTTTTCTTGTAGTTTTATGGTGCTACATGTCTGCTGTTAAATAGATTATTTAATTGTAGAATGGTAATAATCTGTTACAGAATATTTATCATAACTTCTAGCTTAAATGTTAAACTTTATTCTTAGAAGAATAACATGTTTATTCTTAAAAGTGACTTACTTATTCTGGTATGCTTGAAGTGCAGAACTAGTTAAATGATGTCTTTTGTAGGGCTTTATTTTAGCTGAGACTTAATGTACTGTCCTATAGAAATAGACCCTCTGGATTGAAAAATGTAATGAAATAAAGTTTATGAATCCTTTTACTCTGGCTAGCATTCCCAGTTCAGTGATTCAGAGGGACTGTCCTAGAATTGCAGTGTCTAGTGGCCCTGTATTTGATCCAAACCCTTTTCCAAACCATGCATGAAACAGTTCAGTGCTATTGTTGTTTGAGGTAGGCCATAACTGTAAGATTAGTTCTTTCCAATTTTACCTATGTTGTAAAGTCTGTCTGGAAATGGTAGGAAGTATTCCTGTTAGGAAATGAGGACCTTTAATGTACAGCTTTTATTTGGGTGGCCGAAGCAGTAAGCCTTTATAAAGGATAAAGAACAAATGAAACTGGTTTGTTAATACTGAAAGGGTGGTGGTGTGCTGGACTTCAGCACAGAGCTGTTCCTCTGCATCCAGGCCCATGGAAGAAATAGGAAATAATAGGGAGTGTAGCAAGGAAGGGTGTTTGGGCAAGAGCTACTGACCCAGTGAACTTCTTCCTTCTCCCTTTCTCCCTCCTTGCAACAGACTTTGGGTACAAACCTTATGTTTCCGAGGTGCTTTGGCTACCAAGACAGATTCTGTTTACTAATATCAGAAATCTTCTGTTATTCATTAAAGCAGTAACACTGACTCTTGTTTTGGGTTTGCTTTTTCAGACCTCCCTCTGGATGACCAATGTGTGTTTTAACTGATTATATCAGAAACTAAGTCTGCAACTTGCCATTCATTCCAGCTGATTGCAACACTTATAATGCAAAAAAAATCACCCTTCAGGATCACATAAACATTACTCTTAGAACTTTCTAGATGATTGTAGTTGCTTTGGCTGTGTTCTATGCTAGCAGAAGCCTTCTCCAAGGTTTACTGTTGACTCTAGAGCACCACATTCCCCGTTTACTGGGAGTCTTGGGGGCAAACAGTATGGGAAACTCCTGTGTCTGCCGCGATGACAGTGGAGCAGAAGACAATGTGGAATCCCGGAGTCGGCAGATGGAGAACAGCAGAGCACATGCACCTGAAGCAAGAAGCCACCCAAGGGACCCTGTCCGTCCACCCAGGAGGGGTCGAGGGCCTCACGAACCAAGGAGGAAAAAACAGAATGTGGATGGGCTAGTACTTGACACACTGGCAGTAATTCGGACGTTAGTAGATAAGTAAGTACCTCCTCAAAGAGTAATTCAACATGAATGAAAATGTTCTTGTCTTCTCCCAAACTGTGGCTCCATCCTCTCACCGATCCGCACCTGACCCTCCCTGAAGCAGCTGCGTGTTTCCAGCTGGATGCTTAGGAGAGGAGCACTTTCCCTAGGTAACAGCAGTAGCTCCTGATGCCCAGGTACAGACACTTCCAGGAACTGAGGAGCTTTTTCACAGTTCCTGCGTGGGCCTACATCCAGGTGGGATGAGGAGTGTGGTCAGCACTTCTGACCTACCACAGGTAGTTTAGGAAGTGATGAATGCTCCAGAGTTTGGGAGCTTCTCCTAAAAATCAGTTGTTCTGCAAACTTTCTGTTTTCAGGCTGCATTTACTACTTTGGAAATGGTTAAGCAAAACTGAGAGCTTTGATCTTTGTTAGCTTGTATAAACAGACCGAGGTTCTCTTTCCAGTTACAAGTCTGCCTACTTTTTAAAGGCAACACGTTGTGGCTTTCCAGCTCATGATTCCAGCGTTGCATTCCTTGCATGCTCCAGGCAACTGTTAAGGGTATGGGGATATTTATGGATTCATCCTTATTTTTTCGGTTTTGTGTTGCTTCTTGCTATGCTTTAAAAGTACCTTCAGAATGATGGGTTAAGTTAACTCACTGCCTCTTGAGTTAGGTGCAGGCTAGAAATTGGAAAGGATGAAACAAGGAAAACCACTATTTTAGCTTCACAGCTGGGGTTTGAGTTGAAGGTGAATGAGGCTCAGGGTAAGTGAGCCCTGATCAATGTACCTGCGCTGTTACTCAGGCATGGGCATGCAGAGAGGGAGCTCACCTTACTGTTGCATAATGCTTTAAGTAGAAATACCAGGACATGCTTTTTTTCCCTGAATATTAAAATCTGAGAGGCTTTTTTTAAGATGTTTTATTTTGGGGGCTGTCTTCAAATTGTTCTGCTAAAATCATGTCCAAATTCTTTGGAAAGCCTCTCCCTAATCTTGCATGTCTCCACTTTCCCCTGTTCAGCTCTTTAAGCTGTTGCCCAACACTGTTATGCATAGTTGATCCTGTTCCTGTGGGTCTTGCAATCAGTGTTGTAATCTTCTAAGCACTTTCCTCTGCTGCTGTGGGACAATAAGCATAGTTATTTCACTGTTCCTGGAGTCTTGCTTCTGACAAATTCCTGGAGCTACTGTGTTATTTCATACAGACCCCAGTGAAGTGTTTCCTTAGACTCACCTAATCACGTAGGTTGGGTTGGACCTCTTGAAGTTCCTTCACTCCAGCTTCCTGCTTAAAACACAGGTCTAAGGGGAGCAGGTGGTTCAGGGTCTTACCCAGTCAAGTGCTGAACATCTTCAGAATACAGAGATTTTTCCACCTCTTTGGGTTCCTGGTCCAATGTTTGACTGCTCCCGTGGTTTAAAATAAATATTTTTAGAAGCTGGAAAAAACACTTTTTCTGACAACTTGTTTTCTGAATTCTGTACTGAAAGTTAATCCATATGGACACTGGGATAAATTGTAAATTAAGTTGTTGTGCTGTGACCTGACTGATTGTCAGGGTTTTCTTGTTGGGTTTTATTTTTTTTAATCAAATCTCAAATTTTAGACCTAAAACATCTGACAAATGCTTCCCCCACGCCCCCATATCTAGAAGGAAAGGAGTTATTTTTCTGGGGAGATGAAGCTGAAGTACTAATTCTTGGAGTTTGTATGAAGTGCTGCTTCACAAATTCAAAAATCAGCAAAATGACGGTTTGGCTTCCAAATATGAGGAAGGTTGGAGCTGGAGGGCATGGCTAGAAATTAAGTGGTTAAAATGGCCAAGCTGGGGGACTTTGCACAGAACTGTGATCACCTGCTGCCCACAAGCGCATCAGAAATCTTGCTGATAAAAATTTCCTTTTTTATTATACTTTTTATTATTATTATTATGGTATTTTTTTCTTTATTTGAGTCTTTATATCCCTTTTCCTGAGGTAACTGCTTGCCTTGTTGCACTGCTTTTTCCTGCTGGGGGCATAAGTTTCCAGCAGAATGGCAAAGAGATGGGGGGTTATTTGTTTCCAGTGTTACAGCAATATAAAAATGTATTTAAACTTCAGCATTTTCTTGTGTTAATATGAAAGTGTTAATTTTTTGTGAAGAAAAGCACGTATTTTAGACATAGTTTTAGTCAAAACTGGGTTTTTTATCTTTTAAAATTAATGCTAAGAAAGTAGGTAGCTTTATCTGCATGATTAATCTGTGAAATTCTCTGAAGTTCCTCTGCATGCAGCATTTCTGGTTTGATTTCAGAGGTGTGTGGTAGGAATGAAGCGTGGCACACCTCATTCCAAGCCGGGCATTGGCTCACAGTGCCTCGGGAGCACTGAATTTGGGAGCTGCTACTGCTGCATAAGGTTTTTCTGGATCTGGAGATGCTTAGCTGAGATCTTGCTTTGGGTGTTTCCAACAGGAGCACCTGCTCAGAGATGCTGGCTGTAGGTTCTTGCCGTTGCTCCAGCAAACCAGGCTGAGGAACTGAGCTGATTGAACTTTTGATGTTTTTCATGTTGGAAGGGGAATTGGGTTAAATGTTGTCAGTTAAACTGCCTTATCTACTTCTTTCAGTTCTTGTTAATGGGTTTGATATTTGGCTTGCCTTTCAGTTTTGTGGAATTTTTAAAAAATATTTGTATATTTAGCAGAGAATTTCTGGGAAATAATCATGTTGAAGCTGTGTCCCTTGTGTTCTGCTCTTGGTTCACTTCGTGACCTCTGATACAGAGTCTCCTGTTCCGTACTCCGAGGAGCCCAGCTCATCAGCAGGTCCAAGGCTGAGCGTTGTGTCCAGCTTTCAGACATGCACATATGAATTGCCATTTCATTTAACAGCTGTTGTGGTTATACAGATGTTGACTTTGAGCCAGGGGAAGGCTCAAATCCATCTCTATTTCAGATCTGAAGATGGTGTGAGCAGTCTGCAACCTGTGTACTTTCCTTTTGTTAAATAATTACTGGATTAATTTTCTGTCTGTTGTACTATAATTTTATTTGGTGTATGATGTTGATGGTTGTGCATAATTTTTGACCTGTCTAATATCTCTTTCAGTGACCAGGAGCCTCCTTATTCAATGATCACGTTGCATGAAATGGCAGAAACAGGTATCAAGGCAATGTGTTGGGCATTTCAGTTGGGACCCCAGAGCAAAAAAAAACCCCAACTCTTATTACAAAGAAAAATACATGTTTGCAGTATGTATTACAACTTGCTTTAGTACTAGCCATGTGGGATCCAAAACATGGCTCTGCCCTTCAGAGGTTTCACTGAGTTCATTGCATTTGCCTGAGTTTTTTGAATTCTGTTAAACTTCCCATGTGAACTCTCTGGAAGCAGCCAAGGGATGGCCATAACCATGGTGTAATGGCATTAAACCCTAAACCACCCAGAATGTATTTGCCATAAGGCAGAAACAACCCATATATTTATCTAGACATGATTTAAACCCCTGTGCTCCACTGCTGGCAATCAGCATGTGCTTTGTCTTGGGTTTTGCTGTCCTTAGAGCCTGGCTTTATTGATGTAGGTGTTCCAACCTTGTCCCCAAGTGCTCTTGCAAGCGGTGCCGCGGTTGTGCAAGGGCTCTTTTATCCTGTTACAGTAGGAGAAATTCTCCCAGCTCAAGACCTCCAACTGAAGTGGAAGTTTAGGTGTATTTTTTTCAACCTGACTGGGTGTTGGAGCACTTCAGTAAAATGTTTCTTGGGGAACAAGCTAACAGAACTGAAACCCCAGTCTGTTACTTGAGTTTTCTTGTCATTGTTGAAGGGAGCACCAAGTTTGTCCAGCCTCCCTCACCTCTATGCAGGTGCAGACTCTGTTATCTAAGGAAAGTAGTTTCTTGTAAATCTAAATCTGTTTAATTTATTGGTAGTTTAACATCTTGTATGGATTGTTGTCTACTTGGAAGTAGAAGCCCTTGTCTGCTCATTAAACTGTGAGAGCCACTTCTAGGGAAGACAAATGTTCTTTAGACCAGCAGGTGTGGGACAAATAATGGAGCTCCACTGAAATTTGTGTTATTGAGGGAATTCAGGAAGAGTACTCTGATTCTGACTGAAGGAAATAGTTCTTTAGTGTCATCATGGGTGCAGCATTTAACACTTAAGACTCAACATAGGCTACTGAGCTCTTGGTTATGACCCTGGAACAAAGTGCTTGTCCATACTGGTCCCCTCCTAATGCTGGTGAGAACTGAAGGGTGCTCTGGCCTCGGCCAGAGGTTCTCCAAACAGCAGAGGTGATCACTAGTGCCCAAGCTGCTGTAAACTTTTTTTCCTTTAGTTTAAGTTTCTAACGTACTGCAAACTAGGACATTGATGTGAAAGGTAAACTGTGGGGTTTTTTTTTTCTTTTCTCCTGGTGTCTGTAAACTCACTGGGTAATTGTGAGGATTTTTCAGTTTACATTTAGGGATGTATTTTGAACGCTTCAGAATTGCAGCCTTCATTCTGAGTGTTACTTCTGTTTTATGGTTGACAGATGAAGGCTGGTTGGAAGTTGTCCAGTCTTTAATTAGAGTTATTCCATTAGAAGATCCCCTGGGACCAGCTGTTATAACCCTACTACTTGATGAATGTCCATTGCCAACAAAAGTGAGTCTAAAGCGTATGTATTTATCTGAATAAACTTCAGTTATTTGTGTTGGCCACACCCATGGGTGCTTCGGGGTGGGTTTTGCCAGTGAGCACTGCGAGCTGTTCAGAAACTGAGTGTAACCTTGAGTAATTTTGATGTCTTGGTATCTAATTGCTACTTAATCCTAGAAGCACTGTAGGGAAAAATGAAAAATCAAGATAAATGTCATCCACGGTGGAGAACAAGAGCCTTTGGTCTTGAGCTGCTTTTCCCGCTGCCTTCTTCCCCCGCATGCGGTGTGGCGAGGGTATGCAGGGGCTGCAGGAGCAGGACAGGTTCTGGGGTCTTCTTCTCAAGTTCTGGAAGCTGCCCGTTCACAAGTCACTCTGGAATTTGTTCCTGCCCTGCATGCACAGCGTGCAACACAAGTGGGAGTGTTAAATTAAATTAAAATAGTTAAACTTTTTGACTATGAAATATCTAGGCATGGTTTTGGCAAATTGGAGTTTTCTCCACTGACCAGTAATGCCTTTTTTGGCTGGAAAGGTGACCTGAGGTTGAGTTACTGTGTTGCTGCAGGTGTTTTAGTGAGAGAATCAAGTGCTTCAAGATGCAAGCCATTGCTGAATCCTTTAAAAGTGATGATTGTACAGATAACTTGTCTGCCTTCAAACACTCATCCTTATCTCCTTTCATCAGAAATTGATGATGACATCATTGCAGCATTCACTTATTAATTTAATTCTTATGCTGCTAACTTTAGTTCTCAGTTTGCATTGTTAGGGATATAAAAAGTTGGTAGCTTTTTGCCTGGTGTAAATGTGTGAGTGGCTGGAGAGCTAGTCAAGCTTTAGCTGCCTGAAGTGGTTTGTTTTCCCTCCAGGCTGTTGATTAAAATCAGCTGAGACTTTTGAACAAGTTAAATGTTGTATGGTATCTGTCACAGACTGCAGAGTGATTTTGAAAACAAAGCTACGACTAGAAATGTTGCCTGCTTTGGAAAAAGCAATCAGGAAGGGGAGACCACCGAATGAGTCATGCAAAGAGTGACTTCTGTACTTTTTTGTTGGGCTGTATGATGTTCTTGGCAATCAAATTAATTGTTCTTTGAAAGCCTTTCAAAGTAGCCGTGATTTTCAAATAACATGACTGTTATTTAGGTACTTTATGGTGTTAGCTATGAAACAGCTGACCTTAACAAGAAACAAGGAGTAAGATGCCTGCTTCTGAAGCACACAGAGGTTTTTTTCCTGGTGTGCAGTCTCATAAAAGCACAAAGAGTTGCAGCTGGGGGATCTGCTGGTCACTTACAGCCCAGCGAAGTGTTACTTGGTGTTCATTTTCTTTCTGTTTGGGATAAGCCTAAGGTTCTGGTCTGAAAGGCTTTGAGTCAGTGTCCCTTTTCTGTGGCAGCTGGAGAGCAGGAGCAGGCTGGATTTTGTTTTCTGTTATTGTAGGCTAAAATGGGAGTATGGTAAACTACTTATGGGAGTATGGTAAACTACTTATGCTATAAAGTCTTTATTTAAGTCAAAACAATTGATCTCTCTGACATTCTAATAATGGCTAAAAGCAGTATCAGAGTATGTCAAGAGTCTAATTTTAGTGAGACTTTTCTATCCCAAGTCTGTGGTTCAGTCATCCCGTCTTCTTTCTGTGTTCTTCCTGCTTGCCAGCAGGCTTGTTCCTCAGCTTTGGTTTTGTGGCTTTTCTCTTAAGAACATAACTGCTTCTCAGGGTTATCACTGTACAAAGCTCAGTGAACTGATTCTAGTTCTGTGGCTCAGAACTCAATTCAGAAAAACACATATATTCAATTTGAGCAGTACTCATTTTTTCTCCAAATGGCCTGCTGATGGCTTCAGTATGAGGAGCTCTTCTATTTTAATTAGATCTTGGCCTGACACACAGTTTCAGTCTGAATCAGCTGAAATTTTCATGAAGTCTGGAAAGGTGAGAGGGATATGGAGCTTTGTGGGGTGGGCTTCTGGCTCTAGATTATCCCCCAGCTACTCTGAGAATGGAAGATATGCTCTAGATCTATCTGGAGTTTTATCCATAGCATTTTGAATGAAGCAAGTCAAATTGTGGCATTTCAGAAATTACTCTCATGGGTAGTTTCCTAAAGTAGTGGGACTACAGAGAGCCATTTGTATTCTCAAGAATGCCTCTGATGTCCTGTAAACCTGGCAGCATGCTAAATTTATGATGGGGTTGTAGGCTCTGTTTGCAGGGTACATCTCTTTAGTCCTGAATTCTAAAATCTAAACCAGCCCCAGGGCATGAGCTTTAGGGCACTGGAAACAGATTAAACAGCAGTAGTGCCATATGTGCTGGTTGGTGGTGTATCTTACCTTAAAAGAGAACTATTCCAGTAATACAATGACTTCAGAAATATAATGTCAAAATAGTTTGTACTGCATTCGGTTAGGGGGACAACTGTATTTGTCAGTAATGTTCAAGATATTTCTGATTTTTTTTCTTTTTCAGGATGCATTACAGAAGTTAACTGAAATATTAAACTTAAGTGGAGCTGCTGCTTGCCAGGATGCCTGTCACCCTGCCAAGCACCGGAACACGACTGCAGTGCTGGGCTGCTTGGCAGAGAAGTTGGCAGGTAATGGCTTGGGATTCTCCTGAGTGCTTGTGTCTGTCTGGCTGACACACCTTCTACTCCAGCTCCCTCAGCAGACTAGTTCAGAAATGTTTTCTTACAACTGAACCATGTTCTGCATTGAGGGGAGACCTTGTGTGACAGTTGTGACCAAGTCTGCTGCCCCATTAAAATGTTTAACAGTCAGTGGCTTGGGCCTGAATGAGCCATTCCTGATCCCAAATACTTAAAGAGATCAAATTCTTCTGATGTGTGGTTAGTGATTGCGGGTTGGTGTTGGTTTATGAAGTACTGCCTTACACAGGGAATCAGTCTTCTCTGCAGACTTACTCTGGCTGAGTGAATGAGTGAGAACTTGTAGTTCCTTAGCTGGTAGGCAGGTGTAGCAGATGAGTAGTCTTGGACACTGTATAGAAACAAAAAAGAAAGATTCTTGTGCTAAACATGTGTTGCTCTCCTGTAGTTAGCTGGAAAGATTCTCTCTTCTGGGTTGCATAAAAGAATGTTGCTGGGACTCTACTTAAAGGGGACTTTTTACCTGGAACTTTTTATTCCCTGCCATTTCTAGTACCCTCCTGGAAACTGATTAAGTTTCCTTCCTGCTGATTTTTTTTTATCTTCTTTTCTGACAGTGATCAGGAAGAAGTGATTTTTCTTTTTGTTCAGTGTTGTGTAACGGTTATTAAAAATAATTTAAATGTTTCCGTCAAAAAAAAAAAAATGAATGAGGGCAGAAAGCGTTTTAGTACTACTGTTATACAAAGTAAAAATGCAATCCTAAAAACTACAACCTACTTTCTTCTTAATGGGCACAAATCTCTGTCTCAGCTCAGGCAGCAAATCTGTTAATGCTGTGGTGGAACCCACTGCAGTTTGTAGGTTTGTAGCAGCCCCAGTTTGATTCCTTTGTGTATGTCTCTGGATCAGGCAGACAGTATTTCAGGGCATTTTTTTAAAAATTGGCTGCTTGCTATCAAGCTGCTACAAATTGTATAAGAAACTACCAAGTAAATATATTGGATGCACAGCTATTCTGATTTTGGGCTACTGATAAATGGAGCTGGTCTTTGTATTTTGACTCTAAAAGAAAAGGGGACCCAGGCTGTTTTAAAAGTCCTGAGCATGAAAATGCTAAGCAGGGGCTGGTGAAGTCTTACTTCAGGAACTCAGAACTGTGGCTAGAGACAGCAGGTACAACTGAGGATGTTTGTAATTATGTAATTATTAAATGTGTAGCAAAAATTTGACTGGGAACAATGCTAATTGTTCTATATTATAGTTCTGCTTTGCTGCAAAATTCTTACGTGTTCTTTAATTTGTTGCCTTGTGTTTAAAAGTTTTGTGTAGTGAAGGATATGTGGTGGTTCCTGTGGATGGATTTAATTGTTAATGTTCTTGTAGGTCCTGCGAGTATAGGCCTCCTCAGCCCAGGCATATTAGAGTATTTACTTCACAGCTTGGTAAGTGTCTTCAGTCTTTTGTGCATGTATCTGTAGACAGCAATTATTATATATTATATAATTATATAGAATCACAGAATGGTCAGAGTTGGAAGGGACCTTAAAGATCATCAAGTTCCAACCCCCCTGCCATGGGCAGGGACAGCTCTCCCTAGAGCAGGTTGCTCCAAGCCCCATCCAGCCTGGCCTTAAACACTTCCAGGGATGGGGCATCAAAACTTCCCTGGGCAACCTGTTCCAGTGCCTCACCACCCTCACAGCAAAGAACTTCTTCCTAAGATCTCGTCTAAATCTCCCCTCTTCCAATTTGAAACCATTCCCCCTCGTCATGTCACTAGACTTCCTGACCAAGAGTCCCTCCCCAGCTCTCCTGTAGGCTCCCTTCAGATTCTGGAAGAATGCAATTTTTTTATTATTACTGTGAGAAGTTAGGGTTTGATACATACTGGTAATTTCTGTTACAAAAGTTGAGATTGCAGCCATTGTGTGGGGTTTCCATCCTGGAAGTCAGTAGGAGGCACTGAGCCAGCCCTTGGCAGGAGGCTGGGCCACCTTTGGAGGTCCCTTTCAGCTTAAGGCAGCATTGTGTGACAGACTGACAGCTTCACCTGGCCATCTCTGGTGTGTGTTTAGTAAATCACTTTTCTTACTGTTTAGAACTTCCAGTCCCACCCGACGGTGATGCTTTTTGCACTAATAGCACTGGAGAAGTTTGCACAAACAAGTAAGTGTTATCCTTATACTGCTCTTAACAGCCACACTGTGGCTTCTGCTGCCTGTGTCACTGCATCTGAGCGTGGGAGAGACTGGAGTGGTGGGAACACAAATGCAGAAGAGAAGTATTTGTCCACTTACAGGCATGAAGAGAGATTTATTGCTTTAGTGACATCCCTCTGCCCTCAAAACCCTTGATTTTTTGAAACTCAGTACAGTCCTTCCCAGGTAGAAACTGTTGTGGAAGGATTTATGACATAGGGCCTTTGTCACTGAAATAATTCTGCATTCAAGATGGAGAACAGCTGTGAGGGGGTATTTGCAAGCAGGAAAAAAGCATTTATTGCTTTAATGATGTCCCTACCCTCAAAAGAGATTTGCTGAAGCTGAGTCCTCAGCTTGGAAATAGTTACTAAGTCTTTAGACTTTGACATGAGACCTTTGTTACTTGGGAAAGAAATAAATCTGTACTGGAGAGATGGAGAACAGCCCTGATATCATAGTCTCCTGATGATGCAGCTTGTGCTGGGAAATGCTGTATCTGACCACAAAGTTAATTTCACGTTTGCCTGGGGAAAGAATTCCATGCTGTTTGTGACACTGAGGTTTAAAGGGGAGGGGGGGCCCTATTGCATTTGTAGAATGGTCCTGTTTTTAACTAAGCATGTTACTAGTTTCTAACAATCATTCTTTTTTGCTCTTAAATTGCAGGTGAAAATAAAATGACAGTTTCTGAATCGTGTATTAGTGACCAACTGGTTTTGCTGGAGAAATGGACAGATAATCCAGACTACTTAAAACGGCAGGTTGGGTTCTGTGCCCAGTGGAGTTTAGACAATCTCTGTAGGTACAACAAAAGGAATGGATTCATTTAATATTAATCACTTCTCCAAAGAGATGGAGGACTACTTTGTGTTTGTTTTGCATACACTTGTAAAGAATCTGACTGTAATCATTCTCCTTCAAAAAAAAAATAAAATAAGGGGGGAGGAGGTGGAGCAGGGGCACAAATAAATCCAGTGTAATTACCTGGAAAGGAAATTTTGACAAGAAAAATGTTTTGAAAGGAAGTATTTTGTACTCTGCAAGTTGGAGCTGCAATGAAAATTCTTCTTTGCACTACACTTCCCTTAACCCAGGCTTCAGCAGGCCTCTTGAGTGGCTGAATAGTGCAGCTCTGTCTCTGTGGGACAGCTGGATTAGTGACACTTCCCGGTGACAGCCACTGCCAGTGATCATACCGCAGCAGCGCACAGGCTTCTTAAAGATATGGTCATCAAAAGTGAAAAGTGTTTGACAAAGCACTTTATTAAATCTGTCATTTTGGATGATTAACAAGCATCAGATTTGCTTGTTGTGATTTCAAGGGTACAGCAACTTATTCCATAAATCTGGATAAAAGATCTCTTTGGGCTTTATGGGCTTTTAGCCAGCTTATGAGAAGCCAATGTGTTTTGTAAATGCCTGTATAAGCACTGTAGCAAGTCTGGGATGCATGAAGGGTCCTGAGGTAAGATCTCTGACTTGTAAATTAACATGCACCTGGCAGCAATTTGACACTTGGCAAAATAAATGCTTCTGGCCCTTCCATGTGAAAAGGGGACACAGGGAGAAAGAGCTGCTTTGGCCAAGTTCACGCTAATCACATACCTGAAAATGGAAGGGGAAGAGAATTTAAATCCTTGTTTTCCCCTTCTTCCCCATCCCCGAGATCTTTTCCACTGTGATAAATTGGAAAAACTCTGCCTGACTGAGCATACAGATGCAATGTTAAATCCTGGAACACAGTGGCATCTTGGTATGAACTTGGATGCCTTACATTTGCCTGTGGGTTTCCTGAAAGTAGGAATTAGACTGTAGGAGCTGGAGTCAGGGGTGTAGGTTGTGCTCCGGTGTTTAGAGGATATTTAACACACGGTGTATTGGAAGTGATGCTGTTCTCATGCAGGCAAAATATCAATATTTCATTAATTTATGCCAAAATACATTCATGAATCCTACTGATAATGATTTACACTGTGTGATGTGTTTAAAACGAGACTTTGCTGCGGCTCTGATTAAAGCTAGTTGTATTTTGCAGTTCTAAAAGAAGGCAGGCAGTTTACGTATGAGAAGGTTGACTTGACCAACATCAGGGCAATGCTGAACAGTAACGATGTCAGTGAATACCTGAAGATCTCCCCACACGGATTAGAGGTAGGATGTCATTCCAGGATTTCAGCCTGAAAAGGAGTCTGAAGGAAAAGGCAGGTTTTAAGTGTTTTTGTTGGCTGCTTGCTCCTCTGATTTCTTAGGCTGAATCAAAATTCTCGGCCAGCTTTACATAATAAACTTGCTTTGTCAGAGGGGTGCAGCATTGCTGCACTGATCTGTTGTAGAAATGTTGGCACTAGAGTAACACCTGTATCTGTGCCCCAAACCTTCAGGAAAGGGAGGAGGATGTGTAAGAATCAGCTGGCTTTCCCCTCATTTTGACTAAATTGTTCACAGAGTATAATGCCTACTGTTTGCCCTGGCTAGTCTTGAAAAGCCCAGGGCAGTAGGATTTTTGCCTCAGTCTTGTGGGCTTGGCTTTTTCCTTCTGTTACTTCTAAAAGCTTGTTTGACTCCTTACAGGTGAATTTTTATGAGTAAACATTGAATACCTTTCTCCTTCATACCCAGAGTCAGATAACAATCAATGGCTTGGGTTGTCTTAGCTTTTAAGTCTTTAAGTTGACTCTGTCAACTTTCTGCTGTTTTTTTTTAGTTGCGTTTATTGCCTTTTTTCCCCCTCTGTGTCTTACCACTGAGCAATTTTCAGTCTGACCTACTTGCTAGTTTGTGTGACAATAATTGCTGTAAAGACAGGTTGCTCTCTGCCTGAAGTGCCTCTGGAATTACACTGGTGTATTCTTATATGCAAGAAACTTGATCCGAGGAAGAAAGGGGCTTGCTTGAATGCTAATTTTGTCAAAACGTGATTTTTGGTTTGGTTTTGGTAGGCTCGATGTGATGCCTCATCCTTTGAGAGTGTTAGATGTACATTCTGCGTGGATTCTGGAGTCTGGTACTATGAAGTGACAGTCATTACCTCAGGGGTGATGCAGATAGGATGGGCGACCAAAGACAGCAAGTTTCTCAATCACGTGAGTACATGGAACACCACCTCGCTGGTGGTGCCACTTCAGTATTTTTCTACTTACAACCCCTGTGGAAATAGCTCTGGTTATTCTGTGGTAGTGTCTGAGCACTCATGTTTAGTTGTTCTCTACTTCTATGAAGCCCCCCCAAGCAACCCAAAAGCCCCCCCAAACAAACCTACGATACAGATCTGTCCTGAGCAGAGTCATTGTAGACACTGAGTGCAGTGGAAACTGTTGTAAGTGAAAGGACGTGTGTCTGCCTTCAGACTGCCAAGAGGGTTAGAAGATTTTCCCCACTTACTGTCAAGGCCCTTGGTGTATGTGCATTTTTCTGTCTGTGCTTCCTGTGCAGGGTATGAGGATAGGAGTCACGTATCTGAGCAGCGTGATTTTCTGTGGCTACAGCTGTGTTGCTGGTGGCTAAATGTGATTGCTGTTTCAGTTCAGAAGCTGTCGACCTGAAATACGGGGATATTCTCTTCTGTGACAAACCCAGTCATCAAAGCAGCTATGTGCTCTTTGTTTGCAGCATGTATAACAAAAAGACTAGTCCTAAATATGACATTAAACACCCATTAGTTTGGCTGAGGTTTAATTTGGGACATCTGAGGCTGCCGTAATCAGCCACTGTCTAGTATTTGCACTCCAGATAAACTCCACTGAGCACAAGGAAGTTTCCTTCCGTAAGGCTTGTGGGTTTTGTGTTTGCACTCTCCTACGTGACAGATTATTCTCCCAGCCTGAAACTTTTAATTTTACATTTATTTGGGACCTTGGGACTGTCACTTGGTAACTTTTTCTCAACTTGAGGGAGGCTGGCACTGAAAGGGACACAATATGCAATGAGTTCAGTGCAGTTCTGGGTTTGTTCTTTCTCTGTACTGTATGTTCTAGTGGCACTTGTGTATCTTGGGGAAGGTTTTATCAGTCTGGTACTGGGACTTCAAGATAAGAAGGTGGCTCCATTCAATCTGTGTTGATTTTTTTAAGATGCAAGGAGTTAAAAGTTTGGGTGCTAGCCTTCTGCTTTTCCAACAGTTCAATAGACAGGAGTGCTTTAACCTCACAGACAAGTAAAACAACTTTGGAGTCAGTATCCCCTTCTTCCCCCTTCCTCACCCCAACAAATTCCTTTTGATGTGAAAATAAAACTAAGACGAGCTTGAAAAAATTATCTTCGGGAGGGTGGGAGAAACCTTTTCTGCTTTTGGGGGAATGGTTTAGTTGAATAAAAAACAAACTTTAGCCCTCTCTGCTAAGACCAGCTGCTGACTGAAATGCTTTACTCTTTTGTAACTCTCCTCCTCTGAAGGAAGGTTATGGCATCGGGGACGATGAGTACTCCTGCGCGTACGATGGCTGCCGGCAGCTGATTTGGTACAATGCCAGAAGTAAACCACATTCCCATCCCTGTTGGAAAGAAGGTATTTGCTCCATATCCTTTCTTTATCCTGGCTGGATAACTGCACAGGGGTTTTGCCTTATTGTCTAGAAAACTGCAAGCAGAGCAGTTACTGCCTAGTCCTAAAGGTTTAGTAATTATTGTGCCTTTCATGAGTACTTGCAGTGGTTAAATGTACAAAGCGGGCACCACGGTCCTGTTCACAGTCTGTGCAAACAGAATCTTGTTGGTGAAATGCTTTTCCTTTTCATAGTGTAAATCATAGCACCAACATTGGGAACTTAATCATAGGGCTTTCTCAGATGTTTGTAATCCTACAAACAGGGTTGAAATGTGCCTTTCTGGAATGAAAGAGTTATTTTAGAGAAGTGGAAGAAAAAACCCTGTCTAATTTAGGCTAAGGGGGAGCTGCACTGTCTTGCTTGCTTTAAATTCTTGGGTAGCTACTTGACCAGCACAATTTTGTTCCTAACTTCAGTTTTGAAATCGTGATAGTAGTCTGTGTGTGCTGTACTTCTCTATTAAAAATTTCTCCCACAAATGGCAAAGTCAAAACACCTCTTAAAAATAAGTATATGCACAAGTATATAAGAAACTTGGACTTTTCAAATGTTCCAAGAATATCTTCAACGGGTGTAAAATAGCCAAGGAGGTTTTTTCTGGCTTTGGTAAACACTCTGCAATACTTCTACAACTATGTCATAGTACTGCTCTGGCAGACAAAAATTTGGGTTTTTACTATTTTGTCCTGCCTTTTTGTATTTAGTGACTGTCTCTATCAAGATTTCTTCCTCTGTGCTTTTGCAAACAGTTCCTTTTAAGTGAGACAACTCATAGTAAGAGATGAGTGAGTTAATAACTGTGTCAGCTGTAGGCATTTAACAGAAGTGAAATCTACATTATCTTTGTTTTGCATGTAAGGAGACACAATAGGATTCCTACTAGACTTGCAAGAAAAACAAATGATCTTCTATTTAAATGGAAATCAGCTTCCTGCTGAGAAGCAAGTATTTTCATCTGCTGTGTAAGTATGGGCTCCTTTGGAAGGACAGTGACCTGTCTGGATAAATGTTTTAATTATATTAAGTGCTTCCTGTTTAAGATGTAAATCCCTATTTGCTTGCCTGAAGCCATCATTAAGCAGGTTTCCCAATTGAATGTTGCTTAGAAATCAGTCAGAAGGATATAATTTTACATGTGGATTTCAGGGTCCGAAATAAATACTTCAGATGTTCCAAAGGTAGTTTCAACTTGATGCTTTCTATGGTCAAACCAGCTGGAGCAAAGATAAATGGTGCTTCAGGAATTTTTGATCTTTTAAAAAATAAGCCTCAGGCCTATAAATGCTGAAGTACGTGTATTAACTTACTGCTGCTCACTGGGGCCAGTTCCTGTAGTGGCACATCAGATATCCAGGGGAGGATGTCTCTTGGTAGCATTGCAGAGAAGTGTGAGGTTTATTTTGCCAACTCTGTTAAAATTAACACATGGCAAACTCCTCTGCCTCTCCTGGAGTGGTTCAGCCACTTAGTTCTGAGAAGATAAGCTGGTGTGATACTCAAGGGCAGCTTCATTAAACATTACAGCATTCTGTAAATTAATACTACTGTGCTAATAACGTCATTTGTGTTTTCTCTTCAAAATGAAGTTCAAAATGCAAGCAGAGAGTAGTTCAGTTTAAAGAGTTGTGGAGTATCTTGTCTGTTCAGCTTACAGTACTGTGTGTGGAGTGTGTCATTTATATACCCAACAGATTCTCTAACTTGGTTAGAACTTGGGGTGTTGCTCAGCCCGGGTCCTTTCAGTAAATAAAGCTGAGGGAAGTGATAGTTGTGGTGTTCTGACAAGGTGGCTGTGAAGGCAAGCCAGCTGGCCCAAGGGTAATCCTGCAAGGGCGAGGAGGAACAGATGGGCCTTGTGCTGAGCGCTCAGGCCTGGTTTCATCCACACAACAAGTGCATGAGGTGTGAGCTCCCCAAATCTCTGCCTGCTGGAATAAAGCAGGCAGAGCAGTGACACAGAGGTGTCCCTTGCAGTTGGCAGTGCTCCTCACAACTGTTGTGGTTTTGGCTGGGCTGGCCACTAAGCAGCAGCTGATGGGATGAAAAGTACTTTTTGCCAGTGCTGAAGGAGAGATCTGAGCTGATCAGTGTGCAGGGTAGCAGTTGGTGTGCTGCTCAGATGGATGTGTCTGCTCCCAGTGCAAGTGTTACTAAATCTCTCTGCAGCGCCCACAACCCTTATTGCCTCTCTTCATAAATTGAGATCAACCCTGACACTCAGTTCAGAAGTTGAGAACTAAACCAGGAGAGCTTGTGTGTCAGAGGGTTTTCTCCCCGTTACCTGTAGCACATTTCTGCTGAAGGAACTTGTCTCATTTTACAGGGTATATTTTTGTCTGATAATAGTAGTAACATGTCTGGGAAATTCTGCCATGGTTTAAGTCACTCTGAAATGCCTGTTGCTCTGCATATTGCAGGTCTGGGTTTTTTGCTGCAGCGAGTTTCATGTCCTATCAACAATGTGAGTTCAACTTTGGGGCAAAACCTTTCAAGTACCCACCATCAATGAAGTTCAGTACCTTCAATGATTATGCCTTTCTGACAGCAGAAGAGAAGATCATTTTGCCCAGGTGATTTTCCTGTCTGCTTTGAGTGTTTGCATACCTAAAAATAAACTGCCTCACTTGTGAGGTGCAGAGTTTTGTTATACTTGGCAAAGTTACCTTTTATGGGGTCACATTCCCATAAGTCTCTTTCAGGTGATTATTGGACCCTTGTAACTTAATGAGTAGGGCAGGAGATACACAAGCAAAATCCATAAATTAATTCTTTTTATGCTGTTAAATTAAACTAAAATTAACTAATGCTGCACGCTAAGGCTGTTTTTAGTAAAAGTGCTTCCTGCTAAGAGTGATTAGATCGCTTGAGGAGGTGTAGTCTTAATTAAAAAAATAAAAAGAATTCTTACTTAAAATTGATCTAATTTGTGATGATGGCAGCATGGAGATCCTGAAGGTTGAAGCTGTCCTCCTTTTCTGGTCCAGGTGAAAATTTCCCCATTTGTGAAGGATAGTATTGACAAAGGCTGTTCAAATTTAGAATATAAATCAAGCCAGATAGAAACAGGTTTGGATACAGTTTTCCTTAACAAATTCCTGGCAGGAATGAAAGCTAATAGCTTTTGTAGTTGTGGTCATTAGTCATAATTAAATAATTTTCTGGAATGCAAACAGTAACGGACAGTGTAATCTGGGATGTAGCACAGAACTGAACTTGCAGATTTTTAGTTGCTGATCAGATGTGATTGGTATTTACTTCACTCTGGCACTGCTGTAACTTGTTTGTGCTAAAAGATGTAGAGATAAACTGCGGGGAGCTGGTTTCCTGTTGATGGAAGCTGTAGTCCTGTTTCTCCTGAGGAGAGGAGCCTGGTGTCCTGCATCAGTGCCCCTTTAATACGTGCTGGCACTGGCAGGCACCAGCGAAGGCTGGACTCTGCTGCTCTTTGTGTAAACAAAGATCATCCCTGCCCCACAGCCTGAACTGCTTGGAATCATAGAATCACAGAATGGTCAGAGTTGGAAGGGACCTTAAAGATCATCCAGTTCCAACCCCCCTGCCCTGGGCAGGGACACCTCTCCCTAGAACAGGTTGCTCCAAGCCCTGTCCAGCCTGGCCTTGAACCCCTCCAGGGATGGGGCATCATCCCTGGAATCAATAGGATTGATTGGAATCAATCCAAAATTAAAATACAGCTTTGATCTTAAAAGTGATAGGAGAAAAAAAGGCAAAGATCTGAGTGGATGCTAATTATGTACCTCAGAAAATAACAAACTCCAGTAGAGCTGTGCTGAATTGAGTGCTCTGGCATGGCCTGGGCTGGACACAGCCCCCTGCCACTGAGCTGTTCTGATGTGTACTGTGTGTGTTCCAAACTTGAAATGTCTTGAGTCATCAAACAAGGGATTTCTATCCATTTACTCTTCCTGCAACTGTTGTTCTACCAAGCTGTTGACTTTTATTTACAATTTATATTCATTTCAGCTTTGTTACACGTTGTAGGTGTTCCTGAATTTTTTTTGGTACACATGGGGCTTTGTGGTTTATTTGTGGGGTTTTTTTCTTAACTCTTGAAAGTATGCAGATACTAAAGAAGACATTTTTTTAAGTGTTCAGCTGTGGGAGCTGGCAGAGTTGTAATCTAACCTGCTGCTGCCAGATCAGAGCAGGGAGTCAAAAACTCTTCTGAACATCTCTGGGTGTGTTAAGCGGTTCTGGTGGGAAGTTCTGCTTGATGCTTATCAGCAGTAGCATTGAGTGGCACAGGCAAGTGTTGCATCGGTCTTGATGTAATATTCAGAAAAGTTGTGAATGTATCATAAATCAAACTAATGGGGTTTTTTTTGGGGGGGGTGTGTGTGCCCTTCTCTCCAGACACCGGCGCCTGGCTTTGCTGAAGCAAGTGAGCATCCGAGAGAACTGCTGCACGCTTTGCTGCGATGAGGTGGCAGACACAGAACTCAGGCCATGTGGACACAGGTAAAAACTCTAAAAACAAACCAAAAAAAACAACAACCACACAGGAAAAAAAAGGGGGGAAAAAACCAACTCTCCCCCAAACCCCCAAAAAAGCCCAACAAAACTTCAAAACAAAGAAACAGAAAATATATACATTTACTGTTGACCTCAGGTGAGACCAGCAGCAGCCCCTGCTTGTCTTGGGTGACTCCTCAGCACAAAGGAAAGAATCATTCCCTTTAAGGATGCGATATGTACAGCCCAGTCCCACCTTTTCCCTCACCCCCTGAGCAGATTGAATCCTCAAATCTTGGTGTGTGTTTAGGGCTGGGGAGGTGCTGTGGCTACAGAACTACTCATGCTGTCCCTGGGCTACCAAATCTAATGCCCTCACCTCAGAGGTTCTGCTGATGAGTACTTGCTTGGTACTGGTGTGGTGAAATACAGATCATGTTAAGGAGAGTAGAAAAATCATTATATACTCATTAAATGTTCAACAATGGATTGTCTCAAATCACAAATTCCTCTAAAAGCTAAAAATGAGCAGTTTGAGCAGTACCACATAGAAGTAGCCTACTAGGAAATTTAATCCAGCTAAATCCAGTTCCTTGGTGTTTTGGAGCACTCACAGAAGCAGCCTTGCCATGGATCTCCTGTCAGCAAAGTTAAAAAGAGATGTGCCCAGTGCACCCCAACAGGAAGTGGCAACAACTTCATGCAGGGCACCAGAGGCTGCTGTTCTCCAGACCAGAACGAGTGCTGGGATTAAGAACACCTGACTTGCAGTTCCTGATCCCCATGCTGAAAGCCTCATCTTGTCATGTTTCTGGCAGGCCAACTAAACTGCTTACTGCTTGAATAGGTTTTTTTCATCCTGTACATGCAGTCTTTGACTGATTTTTCTTTTCTTCTCCTCTCCTCAGCGACCTGTGCATGGAGTGTGCCTTGCAACTAGAGACCTGCCCTTTGTGTCGACAGGAAATACAGACCCGAGTCAGACAGATCTCTCACATTTCATGACACACGTGGAAAAATAACCCAGACTTGTTTTTTAATTAACTCCAACAATGCTGAAAGGGGAAAGCATCTCTAACCAATCTTTCGCGCACAGAACCGTAGCCGCGGCCAGGTTTCATGCTAAACTGTAATCTGTTTGTCTTAAAAACGAGGTCTTACAAAGGCTATTGCAAGCTGCTGGCTGTGGGAGCTGGTTTCACGGTAAGGAGAGCTGGCAGGGCAGCGTGCTGTGGCTGTGGGCTCCTCCAAGCAAGACCATAGGAGAGTCTTCTTCCTCCTTTCCTTCTCGCCTGTCGCAAGTGCTGAAAAAGAATTTGCACTGGAAGTATGTGTGCAATGCATTTAGAAGAGAAAAGAAATATCTCCTGAAACAGGGCAGTTCTCTCTTGTGCTCGAAAGTCTCTCTATTTTTGGCAGAAGTCAGTACTCAGAGGAGAATGCCAATGTTTCCCTGTTTAATGTAGCCTCCTGCTGGTCAGAGACTCTGTATTTTTCCAACAGTGGATCTAAAACTGCTCAAAGACTTGATCAGACTGATTTGAAAAGACAGTGTGGAGACTGTAGAGAAACTCACGTTTTGATAACTTGGTGATTCCAAAGAATGTTCTGATTTGTTTTTAAATGTTAAAAGGTCGGTGGTATTTTCAAGTACATGTTTCTGATGCTTTTAAATTCAGTACCCACATTTTTTTGTGAGGATATAATTTTCAGGAGGTATTCTTAACTAATTACAATGCTGGACTGGAATTAATTTGATATTCTGGGTATTTTTTAAGGTATCATTGAACATCTTTTTTAATTACTGTTGTTTTTGAAAGTTATGTTGACTTTGGAAATATTGAGCTATCTTAAAAGATGGAAGGAGAATTTTGGGCCAGTTCAATTAAAAAACAAAACAAAGAAGTTCTTTGGATAGCAAGTTTGGTCTGAACTCTGTAACTCTTTAAAAATGCACCTTGCTTGCCACGTCAGTCCTGCTCCGAGCAGGTTTGGGGCCACACTTCCTATTTTTGATAGGGATCATACAGTGGGAATCTCTGTTATGGTTTAGTTACACGTTTGTGATGTCTGTATGTTGAGGATGCATTTCAGCAGGCAGCTTTTGACTGTTTTACTAGATTTCTACAAGGAATCGGGGTTCACAGATGGTGTCAGTGAAGTAGCACAAATTGGTGGAGTTATGCTTGTTTTGCATCAGCTGAGGATACGACTCGGTCTTTTCCAAGACTTCTACCGGTTGCTTTTTAAAGTTATCTGTCCATATAGTAGAACTTTCCTAATTCACACACCACTTACGCCAAAACCATCCCACTTCTTGGCAGTGATTCAACAGCAGAGACTGTTGGAGTGAATTGTCATGCTGTGATACAGCTTATTCTTAAAATGGTTTATTATCTTTATGATACTATCAAGTATTAGCAAAGGAGAGCTGAGGCTGCTGCTTCCTGCTGAGCACTCTTGCTTCCCACTGACCAAATTGTGATCTGAGTGAGAGCTGGCAAACAGGTTCCAGAATCAAGCTCTTGGACAACTCCTTTCCCTTTCTGCCTTTGCTAATTTAAGGGTGCTGAATTTCATCTAGATTTAAAAAAGAAAAGATTGTCTCCATTGAATCTCTGGTGTAAAATGTGTGAATTAAGAAAATTCTGTCCATCATTTTCTTGTTGACTTTTTTTCCAAATACAGACTGAATCCAAAGCCAGAGTGCTGGTTAATATTTTTGCTAAAATGTGAATTCTCTTCCACCTTGGATGCCTGTTTTGAGTAAAGTCAGGCTGGCAAACCTGTGCCCTGGGGATCTCATTTCCTCCCTGACTGTACTTCATGTTTTGCTGTGATCCATGTTTCCAGTCACGGCCAGGTCCTTCCATGCTCGGTGCTGAATGAGCAAACACCTGAACACCATCACTGCCACAAGGATCTTAGAATCTCAGAATCACTTGAAGTTTTACATGCTTCCAAACGCAATGATAGGTCTTTATTCCTAAGGTCCAGAGATACTTTAGGAAAGAGATGGGACAGAACCATTTTGAAATCTGCCTTAATAGATTCTAGTAACTTCAGGGGTTTGGTTTCGCTGGCCAGGATTAACTGAGGTAAAATTTTCAGAAGTGCCTGGGACTCCTGATTCGTATCAGCTGCTGTATCGAGATTAAGCTCTTGAGGTCCAGGTCCATGTCCACAAAGGCTTCTAGATGTCTGGTGTCCCTTTGAAACAGAGGTGACCTAAGAGCCTTGGTGCCTTTTTGGACACAGGACTAAGTGCCTGCATTCTTTGTTGAAACGATGAGAATGCTTTGGAAAATTTTGCCCCAGCCTGTCTTCCACGCAGCTGGTCCTGGGCAGAGAATGGCCGATGGTGCCGGAGGAGGGAGCTGTGTTGCAGAGAACTGTCCTGTTCATTTCATGAGGGAAAGACTGTACAATTCAACTGGTTTTCTGCTGAAATCCACACGTATTGTAAAGTTTGATCCTCCATGACTGCTGCAGTGCCCCCCACCCAGTCCCTGCGTGCCCCAGAGGCTCTGGGGCTGGGTCGGGGAGGTGGTGGCTGTGCGGGCCCTCAGAAGGCAAAATGAGTTGTAGCCAAGTTGTCCATTCAACAATAAAAAAACGTCTTGAAGGCTATTTGTTGTTCTTTAATTCTTTCACTTCTGCTGAGAGCTAGGGTTACTAATGTTTTGGCATCAGAGGGTGAGGCTGTGGAAGCGGGCGCCATCCCTTGGACAAGAAGCTGTGGCTGCCCCATCCCTGGAGGGGTTCAAGGCCAGGCTGGATGGGGCTTGGAGCAACCTGGTGTGGTGGGAGGTGTCCCTGCCCAGGACAGGGGGGTTGGAACTGGATGATCTTTAAGGTTCCTTCCAACTCTGACCATTCTATGATTCTATTCTATGAAGAAGGTGGCAAGAAAATTGTGTGGAAACGCTCAAGCCCACCTCCCTGGTCCTGGCTGGGGGCACCCGAGGCCCTGGGGTGGTTCGCTGTCCTCCAGCCCTCAGGGCCTTGCTGTGAGGGTAAAACCCAGCCGCACAACGGCAGCCTGCGTTATAACTAAGCGTGTTATCGGTTTTATTTCCTTCCCGGGGCCGCCTCTTTCGCCCGGGCCCGGCCGTTGGCCGCCCCTACTCTGCCAGCCCGCCATGGCCGCGGGGGCCGCCCTCCCGCCTGCGCAATCCCAGTGGCCTTTCCGGTCTGTGGGCGGGCTCTCCGCACGCCTCCGCTCTACGATTGGCTGCGGGCGGGGCGGAAGGGAGCGTTGCCTAGGAGACGGGCATGCCGGGGAGGCGGCCCTGTCTGCCCCGGCCAGCGGTAGGTGCGGGCCCGGGCCTGGTTCGGCTCCTTCTCCCTCTCTGGGGCGGCGGGAGGTGGCACAGGCCCTGTGCCTCGGGAGGGGGGAGGCTGATAAGGGCCAGTCTCCTGGGCGCCTTTTGGAAGAGGGAAGATGACGTTCCGGTCGGCTTTGGGGAGGGGGAGGTGAGGGCTGGCGGCTTCGCTTTCCACAGGCCCGGCTCCCAAGCTCAGCCACCAGCTCTCCAGGCCGGTGTTGGATATAAGGCGGCGGGGGGGTGGGAGCAGAAGCCGGTTGGACCATCTAGGTAGCCCTGGGGTGGTGTGTGTCATGTCCCGTGTGATGGATCAGCAGCTGCTCTTAGCCCTGGGGCCTGGCTAGGACACAGCCCAGCATGGGGGATCACTGTCCAAAGAGTGGCCTGCGAGCGCTCAGGGATGTCTTGGGCTGGGGCAGCATCTTCATCTTACTCGGCTTCATTTTCTTGTATCTTTCTAATAGTCAGTCATAGGTGCTTCAGGAGAAAAGATGTAGAGGTTTTATGAGGAGTGGGTGAGGAAACGGGAGGTGTTCAGCCTGGAGGAAAGGAGACTGAGGGAAGACTGTAATCTCTCTACAACTGCCTGAGAGGAGGGTATAGCAAGGGAAGGTCGGTCTCTTCTCCCAAGGAACAGGTGATAGGACAAGAGTAAACAGTCTCACATTGTGCCAGGGGAGGTTTAGGATGGATATTAGGGAAAATCTCTTCACCTGAAGGGTTGTCAAGCATTAGAACAGGCTGCTCGGGTAAGTGGTTGGGTTACCATCCCTGGAGGTATTTAAAACACAAGCAGACGTGGTGTGAATGGACACGGGCTAGTGGTGGACTTGGCAGGGTTAGGTTAACAATTGGACTCAACGATCTTAAATCTTTTCCAAACTAAACAATTCTGTGATTCTAAAAGCCCTACACGGAGACTAACTGCATGCTTTTGAGCCTGTTCTCTCAGTAGGTGGAGAAAGTTTCTAGAAAATTTGGATTATTACAGAAAAGAAGTAGCAGTAACATTGGAAGAGCATGACTTTGAAATGCCTGCAGCTAAAAACTAGAGATTCTCTCCTGAATCACTGTTTCAGAAGTGTGTGGTAATTTAACTTATATTAATGTCAAGTCAGATGTTATTCCTCAGTGCTTCATCTGGAAAGAAGAAATACCCACCAATGGCAGCAGTGTAGCAGATTGCCTCTCCTCCAGGATGGTTATACACTAACAATGGAGACTTCGGATGAAGAAAACTTTGGTGTAGCTGTGTAAGTATGCTATATTATTTGTTGGATATTCAGTAAGCTAATTACAGCTTAAAATAGCTTAATAGGACTATAATTACACAAATGAATTTATTCTTTGCTGATTACCAGATTCTGCCTCTTAGGAGAACAAAGATAGAAAAATACAAAGCTCTGGGAGGGGATAATGTCAGTTCAGGGTATGGGTGAATTCAAACTAAATACAGTTGCAGTGAGCATAGCACCAGGTAGCCCTGGCTGAGTGATCAAAATAAACACTCAAAGGGTGACAACTGAGCAGTTTGTCTTCATTTTACATTCAAAATTTCTCTCTTCTTCCTAAGAGCATGCGTTGTCTTCCATCACAGATTCTAAGAAAAGACTGTGTTTGAATGTGCTCCTAGACATGTGAGGCCTTTTACAGGTCAACCAAATTTTATGCTGGTAGATGCTAAGATGCCACTTCATTGCACATTTGTCTGGCATAGTCCTCTCTTAAAGCTTGTGGCAGAAGGGATGTGTCCATCTGCCTCTGTCACTCTAGCTCATAGCTTTAGTTCTTTCAGTCTACAGACTATCACAACAGCATTTTCTATTTATTTCTCTCTGGTATTTGTAATTGGTATCAGAAATGTCTTTATTGCCCTAATACACCTTTGTATTAGGAATTGCTTTAATGCTAGCCCTTGAGAAGGATGGGTTTGTGATGAAGGCAGGATTCAGGTACCCAAACTGCCTGGGTTTCTCCAGCAGCAGAGGTTATACTGGCCTAGTCTAGCCATGGTGAGGTGACAGGGCCTTAAACCACAGGGTATGCTGACACATGTTTCCTCAGGTGTGCAGGTGCAGGTGTGTTGTGTAAAGGGGTGGAATCGGTGCTATTTTGGAACAGTTAAAATTCCATGATTTGTCCCACGAGTCTAAACTGGGATTTAAATTCATACTTTAAAATTTCTGTTGCTGTTAGAGGGGAAAAAGAAGAGTGGAAATTATCCATAGCAGAGGCTCTTGTCTTTGCATGCACTTAGAAAGCCGTGAGCCCTTTTGTCTGGAGTCCCAGGTGTGTTGCTGGGGGTATTTAATGCTTGGACTGACCCGTGCGAGCTCCTCTCCTGATGTTGTCCTGCCCTCTGGTGGAAGAGGTTTTTCAGTCTCTCACCTTGGCTTATCAAACCTCCCAAGGATTAACAGATTGTAAACAGAAATGTTGCTAGAACATCACTTGGTATCAGCTGCCTTTTTAAATCAAAGATCTTTTCATTTTTTTCCTCATCAGGGTGAGCCCGATGGCTCATTGTAGTTAAACCATCAGTTAGAGTGCTGTCAGATTAATTTTACTGGGCTATTATTCAATAGCCAAATAAATTTAATGAGTTTTTAAAACTTAGTCTGAAAAAGTGTTGTGCTGTGTTTACTGAGGAAAATTTTGAAAGAGAAATAGACAGTTTATTTTAAATAGTGCTTTCACTGATGAAAGCTGGTATTTTTCTTAAAGACAAATGTCCCATGAGGTTTGTTTCCCTCATGTGTGAGAAAAACATGTCTTTAATCTGCTGGGGAACATAGGAAGAGTTTATCCCCCACTACAGATGAGCTCTGAGTGCCAAGACCGAGACAACCCTGTGGATTACTTACTGTGTCTGAACAAGCTGCACAACAGATTTAGCAGAGGGATCCAGAAATCCTGGTACCAAACATTTCTTCCCTGGATGGTTTGAGATCCATAATGATGTTTGATATTTGCTCATGACAGAATGACCATAGGAGATTATGCCCTTTATTTTTAGTATGTAGGATATTTCTTGCATAAGGAAAATATCTATGTTTCTTCAGTTATGCAATGCTTGTGTATACATTGACTTTGAAGTGGTTCCACAAGACCAAAGATTTCAAAATATTCTGTGGAGTGCCTGAAGTGATCACCGTATGGAGTTAACGAGGGAAGAGCAGAAGGAAAGCTGGTAGCAGCCAGGATTTGTGGGTTGGGAAATGCTTAGCTTGCTGTTATAATTACACTCTTTACATCCTTCTGCACCAGGACTAAAATTACCTTGACAGCACTAGTACAACAACAGTTATAGTTTTTCAATTAGGCACCTTTACCAGGGGGGAAATACAGTAGAGGCCTGATGGGAATCCACAGGAAGCAGTCTTATCATCAGTGTCATGGATTATTTTATAGGTTGAAATTAGAAATTATTCACTTATTTTGTAATTACTGGGTTAATTTGTGCTTGGGCTTTTGTTACCACTTTTTAATTTTACCTTTGATTTCTGCTGTGGTTGAAATACATACCTGTGCAGTACCACCTCTCTTTGCTTTCAGCTCCTCCCCTTCTGACGCGGAGTTTGATGCAGTTGTTGGGTATCTGGAGGACATCATAATGGGTAAGTAGTTAATGAGATGGACACTAAACATGTTGCTGCTCAAAAACAAGCTGCTCTGCCATCAGCAAACACACAGAGCCACACCAGCCCCTGCCTGCTTTGTGGAAGTTTTCCGTCCTTTGTTCTCCCAGCCCCTAACCTGTAAAAATATGCAGTAAAAATATACACAGAAGCCTTTTGTGTGCTGTTTGAACAACAGGGTGTCTGTGAGTCTAAAAAAATGAATCTCTGTGTCACTGCAATACACTCCTTCATGAATAAACAGTAAAGACACTTGTAAATCTCACCTAGAAATCAAAGCTGTCTGGTGTTTTTATACCCTTTCATAGAGGAGTTGGAGGAGCCTGTGAGGGGCTGCTTCCCCTGCCCAGCCCTGCCCAAACCTCTCCTCACGTGTTTGTCAGGACATTCTTAGGAGCTGCCGTGGTTTGTCCAGGCAGTTTGCTGTAATGCTGGGCTGTTGCAGCTGCAGTTAGCCTGTTGTGATCTCTAATATAAGGTACCTCTGCTGCAGTTTAAGCATGGTGTTCCCTGTCCTGTCTCTGCTGAGCATGGAGAACAGTTTATATCCTCAGTTTCTGCAAGTACATTGCAAGACTGGAGATGTGCATCATCACATCTTGCCACTTTTGACTTTTGACTGTCCTTCCGAGTTGGTTTGTTGCCTGTTACAAGGTGCCAAGGCAGAATTCCTGCTAATCAGCCACCAGCTGCTTCAGAAGAACAGCATATAAACTTTTTGACCACATCCTTTCCAGAGGGATGTCGATTCTGCAGCCTCTGTTTGCCTGTTGATGTGGCTGAATCTGGAGAAATGCTGATTAAGCTAATTTTGAATATGTTAGGGTTTAGAAAGCTGAGACTGGGGTAGTTTAACACTGTGTTTCAGTAAACTTTATGTTTACACCTGTTCTGCTGAATTCAGTGGTGACATACCATCTTCTTTGTTATTCTTGTTTCCTCACACAACTGGAAAAAAAAAATCTTCAGCGATTGAAGATGAATCTGAGAGTTTCACTGATGTTTTTTAATTCAAGGGGGGAAAAGGCAGTTTGAGTCCTTGTAGGGAAGAGGTAATTGCTTTTGCTGACTTGAGAAGCAGAATAGGTGTTCAGAATGAGTGACTTTACAATAGAGCAGGAGGGCTGCCAGAGCCTCTGTCCCTCACAGATGGGTCAGAAGTGGTGGCTCCGCGGCAGCTGCGGCGCTGGAGTGACTGACCCTGCACGTGTGCAGGGCTCCGTGGCTACAGCGGGGAGACAGAGGGCTGCTGAATGTGGGGCTTGTGTTCCACAGAGAATGACTAAACTCCTAACTGTATGATGCATTTTTGTTGTGCTCCAGATGATGATTTCCAGTTAATACAGAGGACTTTTATGGAGAAGCACTACCAGGAGTTTGATGACTCAGAAGAAAACAAGCTCATCTATACTTCTATTTTTAATGAATATGTAAGGTGCTTTTTTATTTTCATGGAGGCTGTATTCTTGTATCCTGTATCTTGTGTCCTGTATTCTTGGGTTTACATGGAGCAGAACCAACCAACTGCCTGCTGTCTCCTTCTGAAGCACAGTCATGATCTGTGAGCAAGAAAGATGTTTTCTGGAACTTTAAGTTCCTTTCTCTTTTTCACCTGGAAATTTCTGTGGCTTTTGTGGAAGCTGTGTAACTCTCTTGAACAGAAGTTTAACCTATTTCTGCCGTAGTAGAAAATGTGTTTAGCACGTGCATAACAAAGTTTGTTCTTCTCCAATTGTATTATTTCATGTATTGAACACTTCAGTTACATTCTTCATGCAAAGCATAATTATGAAACTATACCAGCCTACTAGTAAACACCATTCAATGAGTTAAAAATAGTTAGTTACTAGATACAAACAGCGTTTGTTCTCACTGATATTCCCAGCAAAAATGTTCAGCTCCATACCTCAGCAGTGGTGTGAATGATTGAACTAGTTCTCTAGTTAAGGAATCTCCAGTTGTTTGCCCACTGAGGGTACTAGGAATTGTCAGTAAGGCATCCGTGTGAGATGTGCTGTTTTGAAATCTGCTCCTGAAACTTGTTGTGATGTTTTAGGGGTGGTTGGTTTGTTTGTTTTTGTTTGGTTGGTTTTCTTTCAGATCTCTTTAGTAGAGAAATACATCGAAGAAAAGTTGCTTGATCGGATTCCTGTTTTCAATATGACTGCTTTCACCATGTCCTTGCAGTAAGTCTCTGCTTTGCTTTGGGTTGAGGGGCAGCTTATGTTCCTCAATCAATTCTTTTTATCTAGGTTAAAGCTGAGATTTGACAGTTCTACCTTTAAAAAGAGCTTCCTCTTTAATTAAAAGTGTCAGGCAACGTCTGACAACTTTTCTTGCCTTCAGCATGTCCTGCTGCTCTAAATTTCTGAATATCACACTGAAATATATTGGGTTTTAAGGGGTAGGAAGAGAAATTGGAGTAAGAACACTGGAGGGTTTTCATAATCCTTATCACTTTGAAGCCAGACCCTTAAAAGGTTCGGTCCCAGTTATCTTTTTCCTGCTGTGTTGCACATTTAAATGGCCTGCTTGGCTTTCAGAAGTCGTGTGATGAAATGCCTTTATTGCAATTCTTTTACAAAAGAATTTTCCCTCTTCAGGGAAGAGTTTGGTTTCTCTTAAGCTTTTGCATTTGGTCACATTAACATCACCAACTTCATGAAGAGATCGCTTTTGAAAGATCACTGGGTTTCACCTTGAGTAAGAAAATTAAGTGTAGTTGGGAATTGAGTGTCTTAAAATCATCTTAATTCTTAATTTTTTAAAAATAAGTTACTGTGAATACTTAGAAAATAGACTGTTTAAGGTAAAGCTCCTTTTGATAAGAATTAAATAATTACAAAAAAAAGACCCCCAAAAACCCACAAAAGAACCCTTGACTGTTAAGAAGGTTTTGTTGAAATACAGAAGCACAGAGTCGTTCTTCCCAACTACTTCTATCACAAATCCTGTACCAAGTATTCTCTACCCAAGTGCCATTAGTACAGTCCTGTTTGTGAGGAATGTGTGTGGGATTCAGTGCCTCTCTCCAGCTGTTCCCACCTTCCAGGGGACTGTCTCGCTATCTAAGTATATAGATAATGCTCATTGGGTGTTAATTCTCTTGTCATAAAGGTCAGTTTCAAGGTTTTCAAGGACTGATGTGATACTTGTGGGTCTTGGATTTAGACAAATATAATGTTAGTGTACTTGGACTGGAAATACTGCAGGGTAGTACTTGGCTAAAGTTTTGAGACCTGTAATAACACTCTTGTTTCAATTTTTATATTGCTCTGCTTGTCCCAGTATCCTTTTTGATCTCATACAATTTTAAAACAACAGGGTTTTTTTCCAGCAAATTTTCTAATTCCTCAACTTCTTTCTACAGACAGCACAAAGATGAAATGGCAGGTGATATATTTGATATGCTTCTCACATTTACTGACTTCCTGGCCTTCAAAGAAATGTTTCTGGATTACAGAGCTGTAAGTATGTCACACTGTTTATCTGCATTGGTCTGATGGCTGTTGGTGCTGTGTAGCTGTGATTGGGAGTACCAAAGTCAGTACTGCCTCAGGTAGCAGAGTTTATTCAAGGGCTGTACAGGGTCAAATGGAAAATAACTTCACTTGAGGGGCTGTTTAAACTCAAAGTGCACATGTAATAATTTCCAGAAAACACGGATGAAGCTGGGCTGTGGAGCAGTGCTTCAGAAACACGCTCTGGGTGCATCTTTAAATGTGATTTCCAGCTGAACACAGAGAAACAGTATTTTACTGTGTGTGTGATTGAGCACTGGCACAGATCACCCAGGGTGGTTGTGGGGTTTCCATCCATGGAGATATTCAAAAACTACCTGGACACAGTCCTGAGTGGCCCTGCTTCAGCCGGGGATTGGACCAGATGACTTCCAGAGATTGCTTCCCACCTTTACCATTCTGGGATTCCGTGATTTGGAGGGGTTTTGGTTGGGTTGGGACTTTTTTTCCAGCCACTCCAAAATTAGCTTTTTAAGCTTATTTCATTTGTGTTTCTCCTCCTCTCTGTCTGGGCTGGAGAAACAGAGAAAGAATTTTTTTTGGTTTGGATGAGCTTTTTTCTAGGGAAATGAAATACCTGTAAATGCTCTCCAGTGCCAGTTCTATCGCATTTGACAAGGGAGCAAAAGGGTCAAAGTTGCTGTCAGAGTTCTGCCTTCTGCCACCTCCTCCCTGCCCTTCGAGTGCTGTGAAGATGGGTTGGGTTGAGGAGAAAGAGGCAGGCTGTGTCTCAGCAGCAGGAATAGCTCCAGTTGGTGTTTGCACCTCTGGGCCTCCTGAGTGGCAAACATAGAAGGTAGATGTCACTGTTTCCTCAAGCTGGGTGTTGTTGACCAGCTGCCAGCACTCCTCTGATCCAACCTGGGCATCTGGCTGGCAGAGCCAGAGCACCCTTACTCCAGGGATTCCTGCACAGCCTCTTCTGACCTGTTGGTTCTCCCAGAGATGCGGGAGAAATAGGAGAAAATAAGTGCTCTGCTTGCCATTCTCAAGCCTCACAGCAGACTGTGTGTAATCGTGGATGTTCAGGCAACATGTGGTTTTATATTGATTTGACATAACAAACAGAACATTAATTGTCTGTTTCATTTTTTTAACTATTTACTCCAAAACAGCACTGAGGCAAGATTATCTTTTTCTTTCATTTTTCTAGGAAAAAGAAGGACGAAGTCTGGATTTAAGCAGCGGGTTAGTGGTGACTTCATTAAACAAATCATCAGTATCCTCCTCCTAGAATGGTTTATGCACCACTTGCCTTCTCCAGATGAGTGCTGCTGCTGTCATCTGGGCATTACAACACTAAAGCTCACGATGATCAAGGTGCTTTTACATGATGAAAACTCATTCACCCCCCAGACTATACTTTCAGAGGCCTGAGCATGAAAACATCTGTTTGTGAGTTCTCATTGGTATTCAGTCACCACATCAGAAGAAATTTATAACTCTACCACAGTAGTTGTTTTTAATAAATATATAGTGTTTGTACACCAGCTGTTGTGCATGCTGAGAGGACAACAAATGGGCCTCGGTGTGTGTTATTTGGGTTGGGATCTTCACCATGTCCCCAGAACACACAGCTTTTCAGAATCAAGACATCAGTGTAAAAATAATATGCCCCTCCAGCTCTTGGAAGCACAGGTGTGAATGTGGAATTTCCAGGTTCCTCCCTGTCAGTGTTTTGTTGTTTGTTTCTTGTTGGTTTTCTAAATACTTTAATACAGTCTTAAGTGCTCCAGCTTTCTCATGGAATAGTATGTTTTGATAGATACGCTTGCATGGGACACTCTCCACTCTGACAATGGATATCTTAGTGTGTAAATCTCTGTGCTTTCTGGCTTTTCTAAGTTTCATCCTCAATGTGCAAAGTTCTCTGGTTTGCTTTTGCTCAGGTCCCAGCTATTCCACGTTGGGAAAAATAGCCACGAGAAACCTAAATCTGGCCTAAGTGTGCAATTTCTCACTTTCTTTTTGGCAGTGGCATGGCTGTGTTAGTTGTAGAGATACAAGCTCTGTGGCAGACTGGGCACAGCCGTGTTTGCCATGGTTTTGTGTGCTGCTCTAGGTCACATCCTGGTTAAAAGGCGTGGGTTTGCTATTAAATTGTTAATGAGATTAGCACAGGGATGCCTTCTTTGGCATCTGCTGAAAAATAAAGGAGTGGCGTCTGGTGGGACTGCAGTCATGAGCCTGCCACAGCCCCCCAGCTGCATCTCCCTTAGTGGTTGGGATTAAGCTGCTTTTGGAGCTGCAGGACCCTCAGTTCTCCTGTTCTGGTGCCTTCAGCTGCTGCTTAATGACGTGCTGAGCAACGCGGGCACATCTAAGAGTAGATGGAAATGCAGAACCCTCTGCTTTGCCCCACAGCAGGGAGGATGTCCTTCGAGAGCAGCAAAGGTGCTGATCAGCAGCTGCCACCTGATGAGAACCTGCCTAGACAGAGCAAAATTACTGTCAGGCAGTGATAAATTTGTGTTTGTGGACAAAAAATGTCTCGCAAGAACAAGCAAGATGAAACCCGATTGATATCTGACAGTGATTTCATCCATACCAGGGTTGTGTTCTTCAGCTGCAATACTAGTGGACACTTCTTGCCATGCAAGCAAGAACTATACTGACTGCAAAATATGATAAAATTAAACAGGTTTGTGGACACAGTGGCTTTTTAAAGGCTGCCTGGCAGTGCTGAGTGCTGCCCTAGTACTGTGACTCTGCGTATAGTGCAGTAAGGAATGTCATTCCAACTCTAACCATTCTATGGTTCTATGATTAGGTTTCTAGTGTGCTGTGCTCGTGGCTCTGCAGGCTTTTGTCTAGAATTATTCTAGTATGTTGAAATCTTCGTCAGTGCACACACCCCGGTGCACACTTCCTTTTAAAAGAAAAAAGCAAACAAATCCCAAACAAACTATTCTTTCGGAATTTTTTTAATCTCCTTCAATGAATTGATGCTTGTTAGATCTGAATGATAAAAGCCAGAAGCTGAAGCAAAATTAAAAGTTGCAAGAGATGTTCTTTGAGCTTTTTTTCCTTTTTTTTTTTTTTTTCTGGTGTGTTTTAAAAGGAGGTTAGGAACCCTTCTGAGTGTGTTCCCATGAAAAGGAGCTCTGTTGGCTTCCTGTCCCAGGGAATACCACCCAAGCTCAGTTCGATTCCCTTTTCAGCAGCAACGATCAGCTGAGGCTGTCCCCAAGGGGCAAGGCTGCAGCACCGTGGTTTGGAGAGGGTGACAGTGACTCTATCACCTGGTGTCACCACCAGGGTTCACAGGTGTTTACACCTACCTACCATGGGCTGTAAAAAGCAGTTTTGCCTGGAAGTCGGTGCCCTGGTGTGCGTCAGCAGCTGGCAAGCTGAGACCATGCTCCAAGGTGTTTATGACCAGAAAAAAACCCACATTTTGATTGTGTTTCTTTAATCAAAGCAGCTGCAGCTGCCCTTGCCGTGTGAGTCCTGGGGCTGGCAGGGAAACATGAGGCTTAAATCTGGGTGGCTTGCTGTTGTCAGTGTGCAGAGTGGAGTGCTGTTAACTCCTCCCTCTTTAGATAATCTTAACTTTTGAAGTCAGGAACAGATTTTATCAAATTTTAAAACAATTCTGTTGACATCTTAATTGTTAATTGTTGAGCTAAAATAATTGTTTGCAGCTAAAACTAAAAATATCACTGCCTTTTTTTTAACTGAACAAAGTCTTCACTCTTCACCTGTTACAACTGTTTCAATGAATTACTTAAATTATTGGCTGTATCAAGTGAATACCTCGGGTAGTTCTATTCCGAAGGGAGCTCTGTTGTATTTGAAGCAAAGTCTTGTCATTTCCAAGCTGGGTTGAGGATGAATTCTTGTTTGGATGGGGAATTGGATCTCAGTGTTTCCTGCAAGACCTCTCTGCCTTCGGGCTGCTCTCCCAGGTAACTTTTCCCAGGATAACTCGTCCCTGCCTGGATGTATTTCCCATCAGGCAGAGGGGCCTTTTAAGGAGGTTCAGTATCTCTATATAATGGACTGTCTGTGTGCAAGTCTGGCTTCACACCTGAAGAGTTTTAACATTGTTGTAACAGTGCCCCAAGAGGCTCATTTTCTTAATGTTACTGATTTATACACACATATATATGTACTTATTCATAGTTGTGGAGACTTGACCCTTCATTCAGCTCACTGAAAACCAAATTAAGGCAGCCTGGCCCGAGGCTAACACTTCATCCACTCGTTTTCAATTCACACCCTGCACTGCTGCAGTTAAATCTCCCATCCCCTGTAGACAAGCTGTTAAAACTTTTATTGTGTAGCTTCCTGGGCACCAGCTTTGCTGCCCAGAAATAACTGGGAATGAACTGAACCCGTTTCACCTATTTTTATTTATTTGTGCAAGGAGGGTGCGAAGGAAAACGTTGCTGTGTGGGGCTGGGACACCCTTCTAGTCCTGACAAACACCAGCCCGTGTCCCCAGGAAATAAAAGGTGACTTTGTCACCTGCAGCATGGCTCTGCATCCCCCCAAGGCACTGACCCCACCATGCCCTGTGTCCTGCCTCCTCACGAGACAGAGGTTTTATTGACAGACCCCACTACCAGATTTAGCATGAGTTTTATTTAAAGCATAAAAATTGTGCTTCCATGTTTAGAAATCAATACAAGAGAAGTTTAGATGTTTTCTTCTGCTTAGCCTACATCTCCCAGCTATGCTGCTGCTTACCTGTCATGTTAATTGCAATTACACTGTAGCTGTGAATGGCCAGAGACAGGAGCCTGGGCTTCGTTTAGTGAATTTTAGTACTGGAGTGTGCAAACTGGCTGAGCCCCCTCAGCAGAGCTGCTCCAGGGAGGACCTGGATGAACCCCAAGGGTGAGCAGAAGCCTCCAGGGAGTCCGTGTCCTCCCAGCAAGGCTGTTGGTAACAACGCTGGTGGGTTTGTGCTGTGGGCACGTCAGCTGAAAGCATCATCAGCATCATCAGAGACCCCGGAGCAGCGTCCATGCCACCCAGAACTGACCATCACTGCCAGCACAGGCTGGTCCCGGGATGAGACCTGGTGACACACGAGTCTCCAAGCCACCAAGCCTGGCATGGACTGACCCAGGGTGGCCCGTGGCTGGGTTTTGCCCTCTGCTCCTCAAGCGTGGTCCGTCACTTGGCTGGTGGCTGCGTTGCTGCCGAGCCCCTTCCAGGCGCGGAAGCTGAAGAAGGTGCTCACCCCGTAGGTGATCATCGTGAGGCAGGCAAAGAACTGGAAGAGAAGCACACCCCGTGTCTAGGTGTGGTGGCCACCCCACCCCGTGGCCCTCATCGTCCCACAGCTACTCACAGAGGCCGTGGCTCTCCGGTTGTAGTCCCACTGCCGCCAGGACGTAGGCTGCACAGCGGCTGCACAGGTCACGAAGGCAGTGACGTACAGAACAGTGGCTGCAGCATTGAAGATCATCAGCTGGAAAAGGCAAAGAGGAGGTTGTGAGGTCTGGGCTCAGGCTCGCACGTGCTGGGATGAGCAAAAGGCTCAGTCACATTCCTCCCCAGGAAAACCAAAGGAAAAGGATCCAGCCCCTCACACTGAGACCAACCTTCAAGTTAACGTTAGATGGACCCCACCTCGCAGAGAGAGGTTTCACACCACAACTGCAGCAGTGACACCGTGGCTGTAACTTTCTGGATTGATAAAGGGCTCCCCAATTTGAAAAATTTCTAGGCAGTTGAGGGGTAGAATGAAACAACGTCATTGTGCAAAGTGTGGGGTGATCTGTGCCATCAGCCCAGGGAAGCCTGAAGCCCTCTTGGAGCATCTCCCTGGGATGTTTCCCCTCTTCACTCCCTCCCAGCTACGTACCACAAGTGGCCAGGGGATCATATAGAACTTCAGCTGAAGCTGCAGGAGATAAGTCACGAAGAAAAGGACTGTTAGTATCCAGAAGAAGACGGACACGAACATCACCCAGCCGTACGCCGCGTGGAGGTAGTACGTTGTGTCAGCGATGAGAGCCCACACCAGTAAGCCCAGCACCTGTGAGTGAAATGGGGAAGGTGTTGAGGTGATGGTTCCTGCCATCACCTGTGAACCCACTGCCACCCATGGCCCTTGTGTCACCCTGGCTCTGGCAAAGCAGGGAGTGCAAGAGCAGAGCAGCCTCCTGGGCACAGCTCAGGATGGGCAGGGGAACAGCAGGGTTGTCTCCCGCCGGTGGGGAGGAGAAGGGCTCCTTGGAGAAACTGCTCTGCTCCTGCAGGAGCTGGCACTGCTCATTGTCACTGAAGAAACACAACAGCCTTTGTCCTGCCCTGGTACAACACCCTGGTGCTGGGCTGCCCAACAATGCCCCCTTGTCTCTCACGTCCATGTCTAACACTCGTGACTGCAAAACATGCGTTGGGGAGAAACATGTGTAGGAAAAACCCCGGTGTGTTCCAGTGGCATGTGTGAGCTGCTCCGGCTGCTGGGGGAGAAGAGCAGGAGCCCTTAGGGGCGAGGTTCTGGGAAGCAGTGGGGCTTGGTGCATGGAGACGAGCAAGGGTGTTTAATGGGATGGCCCCAGCAATGGGCTGGAGAGGTGGGACCAGGTGTGGGGTTGAAGGGTCACATCAACCAATCTTGGCTCCATCTTTTTCTCCTGATGCTCCTGCAAGCATCCTTCCTCAACCCTTCCCCAAGCATCTGCTCCACGTCCCAGCCAACTCAGCCATGCCCAGTGGCCACAATCTGGAGCAGGGAGCCAAGGTTGTGCCGTATGTTTATGAAGGTATTATTAGATAGAAGGGAAAAGTTCAGTTCTTTACTCTGAGGGTGGTGAGACCCAGGTTTCTTGGAGAGGTGGTGGATGCTCCATCCCTGGAAACATTCCAGGCCAGGTTGGACAGGCCTTTGAGCAGCCTGGTCTAGTTAAAGCTCCAGGAGGGTTGGACTAAATGGCCTTTGAAGATCCCTTCCCAACCAAGCCCTTCTATGATTATTCCACAGCACGTCCCACTGCTGCCCCTCACAATGCTGTCCCAGGGAGAGGAGACGAGCAAAGGAGATCCCCCAAAACGGGGCAGCACCATGGGCAGGCAGTGGGGCAGGTCAGAGGTGGCCCCACATGCAGCTGAACTCCCAACCCTCTGTGCACACCTTGCATTGGAGGTCCCGGGGCAGAGCAGCAGCAGGAGTTTATTCTGTGGTCACTTCTGATGCTGAAGCAGTGGAGAGGTGATGCTGCTGCCTGGGTTTGATGGTGCAAAGACCTTTGGGCTGGTTTGAGAGTGGCCACCAAAGCCTGGCTGCCAAGGAGGACAACCTGGAGGGCAAAGTCCTGCGGGCACCCCAGGAGCAACACCAGAGCAAACCTCTGTTAGGGCCACCATGCTTCATACAGCCTGCCTGGAACCTGCCAGGATGGGACCCACTGGCTGGTGTCCTGCGAGGATGCCCATGTGGGTCAGCCCGTGCCCGGCACTGGGAGCTACACTGAGTTACAGCCGGGAAAAGGTGTGAGGACAGGCAGCCAAATGTTCCTCCTGATTCAGAGAGGGAAGGAGGAGGCAGGGGGATAGGGAGGAGGGGGTTGCGGGAGGTGATTCTCCCCCTCTGCTCTGTGCTCCTGAGACCCCACCTGGAGTCCTGTGTCCAGCTCTGGAGTCCTCAACACAGAAAGGACATGGACCTGGTGGAACAGGTCCAGTGGAGGGCCACTAAGATNCCAGGGTTAGAGATCAATCAGGGTTAGAGAGCGAGGAAGGGGCAGCGATGGGGTCCGAAGAGCAGCCGAGCTGCTTCCAGCCAGAGCGAGAAAAAGCCGCTGTCAGGGTGGGTCCCGCAGCCGAGCCCCCCGCCCCGGC
>VXBW01001080.1:58866-87792 GCA_013400375.1 Thinocorus orbignyianus | reverse complement strand
GGATGCTCCGGCCGCCCCGCACCGGGATGACGCCGCGGTCCCTCCCGCACCGCCCCGTCCCGTCCCGCTCATCGCGGGGTCCCAGCGCTGGGCCCGGTGCCCCGGGACCCCCCGCCACCCCCCCAGGGCAGCACCGGTCCCCCGTGGACTCCCGCTCGGCCACCAGCGTCTGGGACCCCCTTCTGGTCCCCACCGTGTCCTGGCGCCTGGGGTTGCTCCTTCCCAAGGACAGGACTTACTCACGTCTCCTTGTTGAATCATGGTGTCACCGAATGGTTTGGGTTCGAAGGGACATTCAATGGCCACCTGGACCAACCCCCTGCCATGGGCAGGGACATCTGCAACTACATCAGGTCAGCCCAGAAACCAACCCCATCCTAGGCTGCATCACAAGAATTGTGACCAGCAGGTCACAAGAGGGGATTCTCCCCCTCTGCTCTGTGCTCCTGAGACCCCACCTGGAGTCCTGTGTCCAGCTCCGGAGTCCTCAACAGAGAAAGGACATGGACCTGGTGGAACGGGTCCAGCAGAGGCCACCAAGATGCTCAGAGGGCTGGAGCAGCTCTGCTGTGAGGACAGGCTGAGAGAGCTGGGGCTGTTCAGCCTGGAGAAGAGGAGGCTGCAGGGAGACCTTAGAGCAGTGAGACTTCATGCCCAGACACCAACAGCTTGAAGAGCTTGTCCAGCAGGATCTTGTTGGGGATGGTGTGTAAGGTCCTACAGAAGTCAAGGCAGGTGGGATTTGCTGCTGTCCCCTCCTCAGCGAGGCCCATCATTTCATTATAGAAGTTTATCGGCCTGGTTTCTCCTCCTGGCTGCTCCTGGTGACCTTCCCCTGCCTGGGGATGGTTCCCGGGGGTCCCACCACCCTCCCAAGGGTGGGATGAAGCTGGCCGGCCGGTGGCGGGAAGGTGACACCCCCACTACCCTGGTGGCCACGAGTGGGTGGCGGAGGGCGAGTAGAGAACATGGGGAAGGGGGGAGGCACCGCTGTGGGTCAGGATGGCCGAGCGGTCTAAGGCGCTGCGTTCAGGTCGCAGTCTCCCCTGGAGGCGTGGGTTCGAATCCCACTTCTGACANTTCGAATCCCACTTCTGACAGCTTCTTTTTTTCTCCGCCATCCAACCGCCTTTTAGAAAAGACAATTTAAAAAGCCACCCGCGCGCCGCAATTAAAGCCCTTCGGCTAATTAAAGTGATTAAAGGGCNCCGGTTGTGCTCCCCCCGGGGCCCTCTCCGCCCGTGGGTGGGCGCCGGGGGCCCGCACGGGAGGGAAACTGCGCCCGGGGAAGCTGTGAGGAGACACCAACAAGCTGGAGGGACAGGGTGCCGTCCAGAGGGACCCCCACCCAGAGGGACCCAATCCAGAGGGACCCAATCCAGAGAGACCCCATCCAGAAGGACCCCACATCCAGAGGGACCCCACATCCAGAGGTCCTTCTGCTCCACTCTGGGGAGACACCAGCACCCCCCTCCCTCCCTTTCCCAGTGGTGCCTCCAGCTCTGCAGCCACCAGCATCAAAGAAAATCGGAACCAGCAGGGAATGATCATGCAGTGCTGAAATCATCTCCTCCCCATGCCCCCTCCAGAGGGGATCTGCAGGTGTCTGGGACCTCCAGAGGCTGGGATTGTCCTGGGACATCCCTCCCCTCCCCACGGGAGAAACCTAGCCTCTAGACGTGCCCAGGACCCCAAAGGAGGTCAGTGTTGGAGAGCCCTGGTCCAGCTATAAGCAGATCCAAGTAGGTGAAGTCCTTGTGGAGACATTTGGGCAGAACAGAGAGTTTCACTAATTAACTCTGGGGCAGAAGCAGCAATTTTTAGCATGGATGGCTCAGCTGAGGCAGTAATGACTGCCACATGGTGGCATTGTCTGCTTCATGACAGCATCGTCTGCTGCACCGTCCCCTTCCAGCTCAGGAAGCCTTGCAGGAGCCTTCCCCAGGGGGGGACATGGGTGTGAGCTCCTTGGGGCGAGTGGGACCCTTTCAAAGAGCAGGAAGGGACATGTGTACCTTCCTCCTGGCCGCTGTCACCCCTGGGCTGACGAGGTCAGAGAGAGGCCCTGGCTGGGGGCACTTTGGGTGGGTTTGCTCATTATCAGCCATCCTGCGAGTGCCCAGGGGAAGCAGCACATCCGTTGCGGGTGGGGGTCTTTCCTCTCAGTGGATGTCTGTCAACAGGCTGGGGGGCTGACGGGGGCCAGCTGCTGTCCTGGCCTCCAGAGCACTTGCCGGTTCTCCCCCACCCCCTCTGTCACAGCTTGGGGTGTCACTTCAGGAGAAATTTAGGGAACAACCCAACAGCAGCAGATGGTTTGCTTGGTTTTGGCACATGGGTGTGAGCAGGGCTGCCTTCAGACACCCACCCTCATTTGAGATTGGCTCTGTCCTGGGGGCAATTTGTTCCCCAAATAACATTTTGAACCCCAAACATACCTCGTCTCCGCTTTCTTCAATTCACTCCTGCTGCCAGCTCAGGTTGATAGGAGAAATCATGGCCCAGACCAAAAATGTCCCTTACCCTTACTCCCAGCAACCCCTTTTTAATGATCCCCAGCCAAACTAAAATGTCCATGGACAGCACCTGTGGCCTGTTGCTCTGTTAGGAGGTGACACGGTTGCATTGACCCTAAAAATACACCTCACAGCCCCTTGAAAGCCCAAGGAGCTCTTGCTTCAGGTTGGGAGGGACGGAGGTGAGGAGGAGGGGTAGGCATGATGCTCCCAGAAGAAAAGCTTGGGAAAGACAAAATCCTGTTTCCCTGAGATTAAGCTGGGGAGGGAGAAGGTCACTTGTGGGGTTATAACTTACACCTGGCAGGAACGTGAAGGCTTTGGGCCTTTTGCCCAGAAGAGAAGACACCCTGTTCTTACAACATGAGGTGCACAAAAGCCGGGGTGGGAGAGGGAGGGGGTCTGGTGGCTCTCTGGTCTCTCAGCTGACAAGCAATGCTTGAAAAGGGTTAAGAGCCTGGGAAGACAAACGCATGTGCTGGAGTTTGTTTTTCTGCCCAGCCTGAGCTTTTTGTGCTGGTTCATGTAAAGGCTTGTTGGGTGCTGGAAGCACTGTGGGCTCCTGGCACTGTTTGCTGCTGCTCCTGTGTGTCCCTGGGCACCGGTCAGGAGCTTGGCACATGGCTCTCTAAAGAGATGGCAAGTCTTCTCTCTTTAAGGAGAGGGGAAGCAGTAAGCCTTTCTGCCAAGGCAATAAACAGAGCTGCTTCTGGTAAGCTCCTTCCTTGGAGACTGGCAGCATTCATGTGTGAACACGTTTGATGGAGAGGTGGAAAGCAGGTATGTGGACGTGATGATTGTCCTGACCCACGTGTGCCCTTGGATGGGGCCAAAGGGCTGGGTCTGGGGCAGGTGGGATCTCCCCAAATCCCTGAGCGAGGGGCTGGGGTCAGGACCCAGCCATTCCTGCCAGGAAAAGGACTCCCCCTGGGCAGGGGGTTACTGGCACATGTGTTTTCTGCTCCTGCTGTGGAGGGAGGAAGGCAGGGGGGAAGCAGCGAGGGCTGCTGTGAAGAGGTGTAGCCCTCATCCTCTTCCTCAGCCAGGGCACCAGGCACTAGCTTGGTCCTGGGCTCTGGCAGAGGTGAAATAGCAGAGCAGTTCTGCCACTCCCCATGCTCTGCCTGTTCCCACAGTGGCCCTGGCAGGACCCTTTCCAGGATGCAAAGGAGGGGAGGCCACCCTGGGCTGGGACAGCAGCTCCTGTGGTTGCTGTGGTCTCCTGTGGAACACAGAGGTTTCTGTGGTGTCTGTCCTGGCCAGCCCTGCTCCCGCTCTCCCTGCCCTTCTCTGCAGTGTGGTGGTGAGGGTCTGCCCTTTGGGGGATCACCTGGCACTCCATCATGCCAGCTCTGTGGCAATGTTGCCTTTGGGGCCTGCAGCACAGAAGGATTGCCACATCAGGACGTGTCTCCAGCTCCGTAGGGACTTATAAGGAGCCAGGGACCCGATGTGCTCAGGCAAGCCCATGCTGACAGAGTCCCAGCACACTCCTTCCCCTGCTCTGCCAAGCTGCACAGTTTCACCTGAGCAAGCCAGGCTCGTCTCCCCAAAAGAGCTGTCCCTGTCCCCTGTCCTGGGGACAAGCTTGTGCCTGGTGGCTGCGTTGCTGTATGGGGAACAAATGACTCCTCTCTGCTTAGGAAGAACTTAAGTGTGTTGCAAATTAACCACCTTTGTGTTTGTTTCTTTGCACACAGTATTTTCAGCCACCTTAAATCTTGTTTATCGCAGCAGCCGTTGCATTTCTTGGCGGTCTCCGTGGGACAGTGGCACAGTAAGCTGTCCTCAGTTCTGGCTCCTAAGGACAGGCACCAGTTCCCACTGCAGGTATGCACCTTTCCCACTGGGCCATGTCCTGCAGCCTGGCTGGCCTGGGATGGTGGCCAGTAGCCGTGGGGTTGCCTCACTGCAGAAAAATGCAGGACATCAGCGTTTTGCTCTGTGTGCCTCCAGCAGGTTTGTTCTTGTTCACCAGGAAGGAGGAAGCCATTGTGTTCAGAGAAGTGAAAGTCTGCATGATGTTCTCTGCTATTTTTGCAAATGCTTTCTATGTAAAGCAGTTTCTTAAAAACACAAGCCACACACAGGTCAATATTTCCCAACTGGAAGTTGTTCCGTCCCCTGTGGAGACACTGGCTGCAGACAGCCAGACATCTGCTCCTCATTTCCTGACTTTGTCTTTAATGTGAGAAAATTCTAAGTCCTGCAGTACCAAACTGATTTTCTGGATCCCCTTATTACACTAATTTAATTCAGTCCCTTATTACTCTAATGGCTTTCAAGCTCTACATTGAGCATAGGCTGAGGGCATCTTCAAAACGAGAGGCCACCTTTGGCTCTAGGGAACCATCTCTTGAGTTGTCTTGGCCAGGAGAGAGGAGGATGTTGGGTTGGTTCTGCATTTCTCTGGCCATAGCACCCTGCTGGGAGCATTAGCAGGGGAAAGAGAATCTCATCATACATCTGGAGTTGGAGTCCTGTGTCAGCCTGTCTCTCAGCAGTATCAGCTAAGCTAAGTATTCCTGCTGCCTCCTTCCAGCAAGTCTCTGGGACAGAGACCATGAACGACATGGTGGACAACAAAGAACAGTGGCAATACCTGATACCAGGGGTGCTGGGCTTTCCTGCTCCAGAAAGGCCAGCTCCTGAGGTCTTGGGAGTTCCGGAAGAGAACATGCAGTGGAAATGGTCAGCATTCTCATCTGATCAGCTCTGGGATGTCTTTCTTCCAGGTCACATACAACCTCCTAAGTTTCACTGGCTTTTCCTTTTTTCCCAGTCACCACCTGATTTTCAGGAAAACAAACCTACTGTAACAAACAGTGCAGAGTTCTTTGCTCGAGGAGCTAAGAATAGCCAAGAAGCATAAATTTCCAACTTGGAAATACCCTGTAGTAGACGTGCCATGTTCTGGAGTCATTGTTTGTTTAGGACAAACCTATTATTTGGCATATTGCCTTTGAAGGTTTGTTGGGTCTCATGTCCAGTTTCTCACAAGGGTCAAGTCATTTTTAACCTTCAAGAGCAATTCTCCTGGCATTAGCCAGACATTCCCTCCATCTGTGAGGACCTTGGCCCTGTGTGCAGCTCAAGCACCTGCCCATGAACAACTCTGGCAAAGCTGCAGTGGATGGGAAATGCTGGAGCTGCTCTCATGTCTCTTGTGATGGAGTCTGGCCCATTGGCCCATGGTGTCTCTGGTTTGGAGCAATAAGCCCAGCTCCTGGCTAATAGTTGCAAGTGAGGAACCAAAGGTTAGGGGTATGGCATCAGATCAGGCTTTCTGCCTGCTTCACGCTGTCACCAACACCCAGTCCACACCAGACATTGTCCTCCCTTTCTCTGCAGCACAACCAGCCTTTAAGTAACAGGACATCCGTCCTGAGAGCAGGGCAGGAATTGGAGCCAGACAGCCCAGACCAACTCCAGCCTCCTCACCAAACTGTCTGGCGTGAGTCACAGATCAAACCTGGGGCCGTGTTGGGTGGCCCAGAGGTTACAGTCCCAGCCCCAACAGTGCCCAGTGCCCTCTGAATGGTCCCTTTGCCCCTGCTCAATAGCAGGAGCACAAACCTACATTTGTTTGTGTTTTACCTTGTCTCTGATCAGCCTGAGGGCCTTTCGCTGCAGCGAAAGAAGTACAGGGGAAATACCCCCCAACCCTCTCCCTAGTATCTACTGCTTTTCTTTGATGCTACACCACTGCTTCAGAGAGCCTTTGGGTGCTGTGGGTAACCTCAAGAAACCTCCTTCAAGTTCTCTAAGGAAGAATGGAGAAGGACTGTGCTGAGCTACCCCAGCCACTGTCTTTGCTGGAAGTATGTGATGTTCGTGGTGGTCATTCTTCCTCCTCAGCCTTGGTCTGCTTGTTTTCAACTTCATACATTTTCTTAGCACAGTCTGTGTTCCCTGGTTCCCAGTTATTCAGGTTCCCTTGAGAGCTGGTTGCCCCTAAGTCCCAGGGCTGCACACTCCATTGCTTGGATGCCGTGATTCACGACACTGGCATTGCTGGTGTCCTACTCTGTCTGCCCTCATCCACATCACAATTTAATCTACAGTCTCAGACCCATGCTTAATAACTAGTTGATATTTCTAGAAATTAAAGCAAAACTAAATCAAATTAATACAACACCTACTGCCTAGACAATTTCTATCATAACTAAAGAAGGTAAAAGCAGCTGAAACCAAGATGAGCCCAGAGAAGTCCTGAGATTTGTCACTGTCAGATCAATATGAAATGTATGCTTTGCTAATAACAAACTGATTGGATGGTCAAACCCAAATAATTGTGGTGAATGAAATCACCTTCAGTTGGTGTCTGGTCACAGGTGGTGTTCCCCAGGGCTCAGTACTGGATCTGATTCTGTTTAATATCTTTATCAGTGACCTGGGTAAGGGGATTGAGTGCACCCTCAGTAAGTCTGCAGAGGACAACGAGTTGAGCTTGAGGGTCAGATGGTTCTACAGAGGGATCTGGACAGGCTGGATCAATGGGCCAAGCCAAAGATGGGAGGTTCAACAAGGCCACGTGCTGGGTCCTGCACTTGGGTGACATCAACCCCATGAACGCTAGAGGCCTGGGGAAGAGTGGCTGGAGCTGCCTGGCAGAAAAGGACCTGGGGATGTTGGTTGACATCCAGCTGAACATGAGCCAGCAGTGTGGCCAAGGTGGCCTACAGCATCCTGGGCTGTATCAGAAGTAGTGTGACCAACAGGACTGGGGCAGCGACCATCCCCCTGTGCTGGGCACTGATGGTGCCCACCTCAAGTGCTGTGTCCAGTTTTGAGTCTCTCACAACAGGAAAGACATTGAGGTGCTGGAGTGTGTCCAGAAAAGGACAATGGAGCTGGTGAGGGGTCTGGAGCACAAATTCTGATGAGGAGCAACTGAGGGGAGACCTTCTTGCTCTCTACAGCTACCTGAAAGGAGAGTGTAGCCAGGGGGTTCAGTCTGTTCTCCCAAGGAACAGGTGATAGGACAGGAGGATACAGCCTCAGGTTGTGCCAGGGGAGGTTTAGGGTGGATACTGGGAGTATTTCTACACCAAAAGAGTTATTAAGATTGGAACAGGCTGCCCCCAGGGAAGTGGTGGAGATGTGGTGCTGAGGGACATGGTTTAGTGTTGGAGTTGACAGTATGAGGTTAATGGTTGGACTTGGTGATCTGAAAGGTCTCATCTAACCAAAAGGATTTGATGATTCTGTGAATGATACACCTACGGTTTGTCGCTAGCTACAGCAGAAATACCTCCTGGGCTGCAGCAGGTCATCTGACTTTGGGTTTTTCAACACTACAAGACCTAAAAGAAGTGGACTAAGTGGCTGGCATGGCCATGCTGGAGGGGAGGTATGCAGTGGGATGTGGAGGATGGTGTAGGAGGTGTGTTGGGAGTGACAATGACAGTTCTTTGCCAGCTGCAGCTGGGGTTTGTCACGGCTTGTTGGAGCTGCCTGCTCCCATCAGAGCCAATTGCTGTGTCCTGCTTTTGGTGGGAACTGCAGGGCTTGCTGGTGGCTTGGACCCATGGCCCTGGAAGGCCTGCCATGTCCCGTGGAGCTGTGCTGAGGCTGTGGCTGCCCTCCACCCTCCTGCGGTGGGATTTTCATTGGCCAAATGCCACCTCCAAATCCAGCTCACTGGGAGCAAAGGGGGGTCTCCGAGAGTGTCCTGGAGGAGTCCCCTACCAGGTGAAACACCACCAGCCCTGTCTGCACTGGAAAAGCAGCTGCGCTGCCCTGCCAAAGAGCTGTTTGGGCCCTAAAATAAGGCCTGTGGCAAGTCATACCTGTAGCAAACAGAGCACTGGCCCTCCTGCTTTCTCTGGAGCCCTTCCTCATCATATCCATCACCAGCAGTAAACCCTTTGCAGAAGAAGCAGGAATGGTTTCTTCTGGGTAGACAGGAGCACGTGTGGGCTGTGCCATCCCTTCCAGCAGCCAAGGTGCCCCACAGCCTCAGGCAGTGCCAGTTCCCGGAATAAAACTTTCCTGTAAGGCTCAGCCCAGCCTGAGAAAACACTGTTTGCAGAAGAGGCCAGCAAACATCCCAACGTACCGTGCATGTCCTGTCCTGGCTGGATCAAGCAACCAAGGTCTTAATTTTTATTTTATTTCCTTGAAATAGGTTTTCTTCTTCTAGCAAAGGTTGGGGGTTTCACCAAATGTTTTTTAAAATACATCACATGGAAATATCGTATGGGGATTTTCAGTCCTTAGGAATAAAATCCTAACTGGAGCTGCTGGAATTTCCAGCAGCACAGAGAAGCCAGATTTCCACCAGCCCTGAGGAAACTCCGGGGACAACAAAGATTTCAGGGGCAGCCACACTGTCGCAGTCTCGCTCTTATCTTCATCTCCCAGTTGAGGGAGTTGGCAGGGGGAAATTGTTATGCTTTTTGCTGGGATCAGAAATGAAAGAGAAAGTAAAGGTGCAGGATATGACAGCAGGGTGGTACATCCACTTCAGACCTGGCTCTGTGCTGGTGCTGGGAAAACCCCAGCCAGGCTGGTGGCTTGCAGACCCCGGGGACTCGTGCTCCTGCCCCCAGCATCAGTGATCCCCAGATCCCCAGGCTGAGATCCTGCCTGGTACCCAAAGTCAGGGCTGGAATGACCAGCACAGGTCGCAGACAGCGTGCCCAGGGAGCATGTGGCTGCCTGGTGAGGCCACGGGGTCCCTCCTTTGCTGAGGGTCCTGAGGCAGCCTGACCTGGGCTCACCCACTCTACCTGATGAACTTGTAATCCCCATTAGCAAATGCCCCTTCTTTTGGCCTAACAACCAAAAGATGCTGTCAGATGGCTGCCAAAAAGGAAGGGAATAGCTACTTTGGCATTCGGGGTAAATAATGAGCTTAATGCTGCGGGTTGGAGCTGGGGAGAGCTTCACAAGCCTAAGGACCGTGGTGCCTTGGCACAGGCTGCCTGGCTGAGGGATGCATTGGTGGAAGAAGAGGATGGAGCAGCCTGAATAATTAATTGGCCAAGGAGGCTGCCAAGTTAAAATTTTCTCAGCGCTCCCTGTGATGTAAGTGTGGCAGGGGAATTCCAGGAGCTATCTAGCTCTAGTGTGGCAGTATTCCCTTCTCTGTCCCGCTTTTCCCTCCTCCTCCTGTCGTCACCCTAGGACGGAAGGCGGGGGCTGGGGGGAGCTGAGTAACAACTGAAACCCCATCCTGAGGCTTCACATAACCCTGGAACGAGCTGCAGCAGCTGTGCTGCTCGGGAGGATGCAATAAGCAGTCGGGAGCGGGATTTACTGCCCGTAATCCTTCCCTGCCTGCCCTTCCTGCTGCCAGCCACGGGAACATGAAGGCTGTTTCTTTCCAGGTCCTGTTCGTGCTGAGGGTCTTGTGCCTGGTGACTTTGGCCAAAGGTAAGCCACAGCTCTGCTTGCCACCAAGGAGGAGCTGGGTTCACACCGGGTGGGTGGGTGTGTGGGATGGGGCTGTGGGAGATCTCACAGCAGGGTCTGACGGGGCTTGGGAAGCGGTGGGGGGTGCCCATGGCAGCAATGCTGGAAGTCTGAGCTGCTCTGTGGTGGCTCTTGCCACTCCTGCGGGTGGGTGGGGAGGGTGATGGAGAGACTTTCTGATGATCTGTGATTAGAAAAGAGAATGCACTTTTCCCCCTTTTTCATGTCCCCGGGGTACATGCTATGGGGGCAGACCGCAGTCCATCCAAGGTTGGATGTCTGTCTGTCTGCACAAACTCCCTGTCCAGAGGATGCTGGTGCTCCCATTGCTGCGGGGGTGCTGTTCCCTGCAAGCGTGTGCGACGTGTTTTTGTGTGTGTGTGTGTTTGTGTGTCTGTGTGTGAGCAGTGTGACTGTGTACACGGGTGGGAAATGCTCTCCTGTTTCCTGGAGTGTGCCCCAGGGTGGAGCGGAGCAGGGCTGGGAGGCAGGGAGAAGGTGGACACACCTCTCCCCAGGCTGGTCTTGGCTGTGGCACTCATCAGTGATTGCTGCAGCAATTAAGCAGGGTGGGTTGCCAGGCTGGCAGCACAGCACAAGCAAAGCTGGACTTCGCCCAGGGCAAAGGGATGATCTGTTCCCCTCCAAGGGAAGGGAATGGGGCAAAAGAGCCTTTAAGATGAGAAGATGTGGATGATGATGCAATGATCATGATATGGAGAACCTACTGCTCGATTTTAAAGCAAAAGAGGGTAGATTTAGATTCAATATTAGGAGGAAATTCTTCCTTGTAAGGCTGGTGAGACCCTGGCCCAGATTGTCTCGAGAAGCTGTGGCTGCCCCATCCCTGGAGGTGTTCAAGGCCAGACTGGATGGGGCTTTGAACTACCTGGTCTAGTGGGAGGTGTCCCTGCCCATGGCAGGGGGTTGGAACTGGATGAGCTTTAAAGTCCATTCCAACCTACCCTATTCTGTGATTTTATGATCTCTGCCCCTGCCCTGTTGCCACCAGACGGGAGCAGCAAGGACAGCTGGGGATGGGACTTCTTCCTCTCCTCACACCTCTGGCACATTGTCCAGGGCTGGCCTGGTCGAAGTGGGCAGGAGGGACACTGCACAGCTTACCCTTGGGAACTGCTGCCTGCTTCAGCACTGCCTGGCTCTGCTCACCTGAGGCCAAGCACCCATCTCCTCTAAAGAGAAGAAATCTAGCTGGCTTTGCTGAACGAAAGGCTGGTGGGGCTCCCTGACCAGGGCCACTTGAGGAACCATGCTGAAAAGGGGCACCAATGGTCTCAGTAGTGGTGCCTCCAAAGAGCTGTGGTCCCAGGTAGACGAACTCCCAGACCTCGGATGTCCCCACAGCCCCTTTGGCAAAGATTCAGATGCAGCTCAGAGAAGGGGGGTTGTGTGACCCAGGAGCAGGGAGACAACCAGAGCTGGCTCCCTGCGACCACTCTCTCCTTGAAAGGTGCTTTCCAGGAATTCAGCTAATTGAGAACCATTTATTTGTGATGCCTGTAATTGGAAGATCACTTAATGGTTATCAGAGAGCCTTTGGGAGCAGTCCATACCATGCATCTCTCCAGCTGTCCACAGGGATGGATCTGGCTCTCTTCTGCTAAACCTGGCTTATTGAATGGTGCTTCTGGAGGTGGAGGACAGCAGCTGTATGTCCTCTGGCTAATGAGAGTTAATTGGGAAGCTGGCTCCCCCTAAGGGAGTGTTCTTGATCCACAGAACACATTGCATGAACAAAGAGTTTTGCTTTGACCTTACAGAGACCTAGAGATCGAAATGTATTTCTGTAGAGGAGCCACTGGAGTGTTTGTTTGGGATTTCTTTGCAGCCATGGTTTTCCCCTACTAAACGGAACCAAAGAGCACAGGGTGCTGCTGTAGTGATGTCTCTTCTCACACCCACTGGCTGGATCATTTTCAACTGAACTGTACCAAATTCACCAAATTCATTTTGGAATCTGAGACAACATTTTGTAGAGACTGCCTGATCTAAACCAGACTCTGGCTCCTTTCTTCACAGCGGGCCTTGGATGAATCAGGGCTTGTTTTTCTAAGTTTAGCTCCTTGGGATGTCAGAAACAAATGGCCAGGCTGTGTTGTGCAACCTCCTCTTGCTTGGCAAACGCCAGTGGTTGGAGGCTGGGGGTAGGTGCAGGAATGAGGGATCCCCAGTGGTATGACTAGCTTTGCCCCTTGAAGGGGCCGAACAGGAGTTTATTTTTACACTTTGCAAAATGAAAACCACATTTTCTGGTGGAGAAAGAAAAGAGATATTTTGGTGAGGAACTGGGCTGTGAAGTTGGGTTGCTGATATCTGTACAGGAGCAATATGTCATTCACCTAAAGGTTCTTTCTCTGCACCCTTTCCCTGAGGCCACGTGGCATTCAGAGACCACATACGTACCAGCAAAGAGACAGGTGGGATGGTTGCCTGGAGGGGACCTGCCCCAGGAGGAAGAGACATGACTGGTCCATCTAAGGAGAGGACAAGCATCCTGCCCCCTGATATGTGCTGCCTGCACCAAGAGCAGTTGCAGCAGGGATGAAGAAATGTGTCTTCTGAGCACTATGCTGAGAGCAGTCCTCCTGTGACCCAAAGGGTGCAGGACCTGCAGGTCTAAGTATTTGCACAAAGGACCCCCAGCCAATGCTTGCACATCCTAGAAGGCAAGAGCTACCAAGAGCCCCGAAATTTTCTCAGGGCTTTTTTACCAGTTTTCTGTTATCTTATCACCTCTTTGGGTACTACAATCCCTGGTGGGATTTGTCTTAATCTCATTTTAGCAGGGATTGGAAACTTCAGTGGCAAGCTTTGGACTCCTCCCCAGAGAAAGAGAAAAGGAAACAACTGCCAGTTTTTGTAGTACCTAATAAAAAGCCAGTGGTTAATATGTTGAAAACTTTATTTCAGGGCAACCCAAAGCACCTCTGAAGTGTTCAACGGAGTGTGGCTCCTTTACCTCTGCAATAGCGGCGAAGCGGATCAGGAGCTACCGCAGGACGGAGCCCCGCTGCCCCAGACAAGCCATCGTGTAAGCATTGCCCCACACACACCCTTCAACGCTGGTGGAGCACGAGGTTGGCAGCAAACACCCTTGCTTTGGAGCAAGGAGCAATCTAGAAACAGAGCAATTTATTTGAAGGGTGGGTGGCTGGGTTTTTTTCTTAATTAAAGACTGGCAGCCCCCAAGTGAGGTGAGGGGGAATGTGCAGAGCGAGACAGGGGTAGGTGGATGGGGAGTCAGACTGATGGACATGCTTGTGGGCAGAGCAGGACAGGGAAGCACCCAGGGCGAGGGCTCACGTGTTTCTGTGAAAGCAGCTATTCCCTGGAGACAGATTCAGACCTGTGAGCTAGCCGGCAAATGAGAAAATCCCTTTTTCCTCAGGATACTTGTTGTTTTCAGCTTTCCCTGACTATGAGTCACCATCAAGACCACTTTATTGCAGCCCAGGAGGTTGCTGCAAAGTGAACCTACTGGGCTGATCTTGGGAAGTCTTATCTCAGTCAATGAGTCAGAGGGTTTTGTACTCATGTGTGCTTGTCCCTGGGGAGTTGATCCCTGCGGAGCTTCCTGCTCCGAGTCCTGGAGTTAAACACAGGACAAACATCAGGACAACACTTCTGAAAGAGGAAAATTTGAAAGGGGAAACCCTTTCAAATGAGTCACCCTTTCACCTGTGAGTCATGTCCAGCTGCTCCTCATTCAATCACATCTCAGAGGCACCTGTCCTTCCTGAAATAAAGTCCATTCAAGACAGTGGTGTTTACTATGGCCTTGAGTGAGTCAGTGTTGTTGTCTGTGTGCATTCCCTGTCATGCTGATCATCCAAAACAGTGTTTTCTTTATCCAGTAAGTGATGCCTTTTTATTTTCAGATTTGTTACTCTGAAATCCATTGAGATTTGTGCAGACCCAGAGGCAGAGTGGGTGAAGAAGATTGTAGAGAAACTGGACCAGAAAAAGGCTGCAGCCTCCTCACTTCCACGTGGTGCCGCCTCAGCAGTGGCACCAGAAGAGCCTGGTGGTTTTCAGAAGCATGTTGGTCTTACAGTAACAGCTGCATCTCAAACTCCATCTAGTTTCTTCCAAGGGCCTGGCACAACCGTTTTGGAGAGAATACGTGTTCCTGCTGCCAGGACAGAAGTGTCCAGCAAATCCCCACCAGCCACGCAGGACACCACCCGGCTCCCTGGAGGCTCGTCCCCTGTGACAGGAAAAATTATTGCCCGCTCTGAAGTCACTCCAGCAGCAAACAGAGATTCCTTAAAATCTCCCACACCTTCAACAATTTTTGCAGCAGGCATGGTCTCCAGCTGGTTCTCTCTGTATCCCACAGCTCCTGTGCATGGCTTTGACAATACCATGAGACCTACAGCAGAACCTGCAGGACATAGTACAAATATTATATCTGATGTTCAAGAAACAACTTCTGTAGGCTCAGATTCAGACCCCATGGTCATTACTAACGGATCTGGCCATCCCAAATCCCTGGACCCTACAGGTGCAAGACCCAGTGCACCAGACGCTGCTTCTAGCAGTTCTAGGTCAGATCTCCCCTCCATCCTGGACAGCGTGGAGATCACCACGACCCTAGCCACACCAGTTCCACCACAGACTACTTCAGTTTCTACTCTGAACTCCACAACTGCCATAGGCAAAGGTCTTTCTGTCCATACCAACGAGATTGTCAGTTCCTTTGTAGATCCTTTTGGTACTAGAACATTTGATTATTCATCATCATCAGGCAAGGAAGAGCCATCAGACACATTAGTTTTTACTAGTCAAGCACTCTCAGACCAAGCCAGGGCACAGATGGCTACAGAAAGGCCAAACAATGTGCCCCTTCCCAGCTTCTTGTCAAGATCTCAGATGCACATTGTCATCCCAGTCTCTGTGGTGGGTGGTCTGGTGGCCTGCAGTGTTGCTTTTGTATGGCTATATTTAAAATTTGGAGTCAAAACAGAAGAAGTGTCAAGAGAAATGGTACAGGGCTTGCTCTACCAGCAGGGACATCAAAACAACGTCTATCCAATGGAAGTAATCTGAATGCTTTACGGCATGGATGTTTTTGGCCTAAACTATATGTGTGTTGCTGCAGGAAAGCTAAGTTTATGCTGAACTGGTGACCAGCAGGAAGCAAGGCAGGGAATAAAGATAGCAGAGAAAACTATATTTTTTTTTTGCAGAGTAGAGTGCCCAAAAGTGTCTAATTTGTCATTGACTGATGATGGTATTTTGGCAATAAATTAGATGCTTTTTTCCTTCTGGCACTGTTACGTACAGAGGCTGCTGCTGCTCTGGAGATGCTTGGTGGCTCTTTGCCAGGTGGTGGGCAGAAGTGAATTTCCAAATTGCTGTTGGGAATTTTTCTGTGCTTCATTATGGCCCAGCTGAGAAGCCACCCGTTCACCCATGCTGCTAGACTCAGGCTCAGCTGCCTTGAGCGGTCTTAACACCAAAACCCACGCAATTTGCACTTAACAAACTTAACTTTCTGCTGTTGCTTTCTTTGCGTTGTCAGACCAGGATGGATGCTGGTGGTCAGCTAGATGCTGACTCTCCTTGGGCTGATCAAATGCCCCATTTGCTCTCACTGGAGACACGAGGCGTAGTCTTGCATTTCAGACAGAGGTGATGAGAACTGCATCTGAGTAGGGGACTGAAGGTCAGTGCTACAGTTTTCACTTTCAGGGGAGCTAGCAACCCACAATCTACCTCTTCCTTGAAATCAGGCCACCTTTATCTCCAACAGCTACGGGCTGCTTATTGCAAATTTAGTCTGAGACCTGGTTCTTGGCCAACCAACTGCAATAAAACCCTTCTGCCAGCTGATGTGATCCATGTCTGGCTGCCTCCAGGGCAGGACACTGCACATGAACCTTTGCAAAGGGGAGAAAACAAGAAGTCATCTAATAATTTTCTGTGATAAACATGTTCCTGGGATAACATTGGAGGGTTTTTGCTGTTCTCTCCAAGCACAAGCCCCAAGAAATACTCTCTTGGAGGAGCTAAATAAAATTTTGGATTTAGCTGTATAGGAATTACTCCACCACAGCAGATGTACCTTCCTTCTAGTCCTGTATTCTGTCTAGAAATAAGCACATTTGCTGATCCACAAAAAAGCACAAAATACCTGTTTGTGGTCCTACACTTTGGCTGCATTTTAGTTTTAGTTTTTTGGATAGCACTGAAACATTACCAGGCTTTGGGGTTTTTTTTAGCCCAAACTGGTTTTTATTTTTACACGTGTAGACATTGCTGTATGTAAGCCCTATCTTTTATCTATGGTCATTTCCTGAAAGTCCTTATTAAACATTGACTCCGGTATGAACTTTGTTGGAATGTGCAAAGGTCTTCATGATATGATGCTTTGTAGGTAGAGACACATATCAAGGGTCAGATCTTCCTCTAACCAACCTCACTGGATCAGATACCAAAGTGTAAATATGTATGTATAAAATGGAAGGCAAAAACATGTAATGTGCAAGATAAAGCAAAAATGATGAGGCAGCTTATTTGATCTGTCAGACCACACCTTCAGGGCCTCCATCTAGCCCAGGTGGAGTAGATGGACTGCAATGGTCTTCGTTCTCTGCCATCATTCAGCCCCATTCTTTCTACAGTTTATTGACTTGAGACAGGGATTCATCTAGGGCTTTGCAAGGATGGAATGCAATCAGGTTAATTGTAATTAGAAATTTGGGGTGAAGCCACTCCCTGTGCAGCCCAGCTATGTGACACTGGCTGGGGTTGATTTACCTAGAGGGTAATTTGAGGGCTATCAGTGCTGGCTCCCTGTCCCCCAGCTGATGCATGGCTGGGGTTTGTGGCGTCACTGGTTGTGAGGCTGTGTACAGTGACATTATTTTTATAGGAAACTCTAGAAATTGTATTTTTATAGTAAAGTTCTGTAGCCATTAGGATATATGCGGCGTCCCATCCTTGCACCGGGAGCAAGGATAACACTGTGCCTTGCCTATTTTCTTGCTGGTCTTGGATGTCCATGGGAGCTGGGTCACCCTCTGGGCACTGCAGCAAACAGAGTTGTTCTTCCACACTTCGCACTTGCTTCATCTCCACTTTCCATGAGGGTTGTGTCCCTTGTTCACGTCACTGCAAGGGCTGCTCTTGTAGCTGAAGTCCCCCTTGGGTCAGCACAAACGTTGTCAAGACTCTCCAGGGTAATACCTCTTCAGTGACCACCTCGGGTGATGGAGGAAGCTTCATTTCTAAAGAACTCTTGAATTCTGCTGCGTGCTTCTGCTTCAAGCACACAGAGTGAACACGTGTCTGGTTGGGGGTGAAGTCCTCACCTTGGAGCAACGCTGGGGAGATGAATGTGCACTAGGCAGATCTGAACACTTTGAGTATCCCACCATGGTATTTGTAAGCCAGTTTTGGCTCCGTGGCTGGCTCCTACCATTTTCCAGCTGGCACTCGTCAGGAGGACCTGCTCCTCCTGCCTAGATCCCTCCTTGTGCTCACCTTGCTCCTGTTCCCAGGCTGTCAACAGGCCAGTCTCTGGCTGCCCTCATGGGAGGCAGGTAAAACCTGGGGGGAGGGACGAGGGACAACACACCACTGCTCCTCCTTGCTTTTCGCTGTGCGATGGGCAGTCTGGGAGTGAATGTTGGCATGGAAGGACAGAGCCTGTGGGTGTCACTGGTCCCAGGGGCTTGAAATGTCATTTGCTGTAGAGCACAGTGATTGTTACAAGCTCTAATTCATCGGTGCAGCAAGATGTATGTTCTGTACCTTTTTTCAGATGTAAAAGTAATAAATTCCTTGTGTTAAAATCTCGTGTCCCGTGGTGATTCAGCCCACAGCTGGGTGACCAAACCTGGTCCCTGCAGAGTTGCAGGGACAAATGTGTGTAATGAAGCACCATGGGGGAATCCCAGCATCACCAGGAGACAGGGCAGCTGCTGCAACCAAGCTACTGTTCCATCTCTTCACTGTTTACAGGCTTTGCTCTTGCCAAAAAATTTGCAGGGACTGTATTTTCTCACAGGGAGTTGCCTTTCCCTTCTTGCTAAAGCAATACTGAAAAAACCAGCTGGTTTTTGGCTTTGTTTAAGCAAAGCTGTGGCCAAACAGCAGCCCGCAGGAAAAAAAAAAGAAAAAAAAAAGTTATGTTCCAAGTCTGTTCTGTATGGGGACAAGAAGCCAAGGACTGAACTAGGACCTCTCCCAGCCCAGCCAGGGCTTGGGCTGCTCTCATGTGCTCCTCTTGAGTGTTGAGGTGGGGGGGAGGTAAGGGGAGGGGAGGTGGGAAAGGCAGTGCAATACAAGAGTCAGTGCTATTTTGGAGAGATGGAAGGAGCAAGAGAGGCAAGGACGAGGATCTCCCCTGCATCCCAGGATCCCTCATCATATCTATGCCCCAGCCCTGTGCTCCAGCATGCTGGAAAGATGGCAAAGTCTATGAAAACTTGCCCCAGATGAACCGCCAGGCTAGAAAGTTCTTCAGGGGATAAGAAGCTCCATGGAAAGAAAAATCCCTTCCCTTCCCTTCCCTTCCCTCTCTCTGTTATGGGGAGAAGGTGGACAAGGAAAGAGGAGGCTGTTTGTTAACAATAAATCGTTTCCAAGATCTGGCACAGGCCATCTGAGGGTCTCTTGGATAGACCTTGGACCTATGCTGTAGCTATCTTGGCTCCTGGATGGATGGAGCCTTTGGTGTTTTAGCCCTGTCTCTGTCCTCATCTCCTGTTGCTGAATGGATGCCCCCCAACCCTCCCAAATGGATCCTGGATCTGGTTCCTCACTTTAGTGTGTCTGGGACTGTTGATGGACCCTGTTACCAGCATCTGACTCTGCCTCCCATGCTCAGACCCTGTGGGACCTCATCTCACTGGTGAGGACACTGCTTGTGCTGGAGTTAACTTTGGCCTCCTAGCTGCTCCCTGCAATCTGGACCTGCCAGTGAGACACCTTTGCTGTTACCCTCTCCAAGCCCTGCCTTCTCTCCAGGGTGATATGAGGGGCACAGTTACTGCTGTGAAGCAGACACCCTGCAGTCAACATCCTCTCTGGTCTGAAATTGGGATTGTGACTTAATGAAAAATCCATCCCTACTCTATGTAGTGGTTTTCCTATGAACCATTGCGTAAGTGTGCTCATGCTTAGGGCAATCTCTGGTCAAGCTCACGTACCACCACTTCCATAGTGCTGGCTTAGCAGAATGCAGGATGTCCCCTTAGGTCTCTGGCTACACAGCCATGGTTCTGCTGTGTATTTGCTTTGTATTTACTTAATCTCTACTTTTTATGAGGGTTGCATCACTTATTCACGTCACTGCAAGGGCTGCTCTTGTAGCTGAAGTCATACCTCTGCAGTGACCATCTCGGGTGACAGGAAGCTCCATTTCTGAGGAAACCTTGAATTCCACCAAGTGGTCTACAATGCCACAAAGCAAATAATTTAAAAAAAAAAGAAACAAACAAACAAAACACAACCAAAAAACCACCACCACCCCACCCCCAAAAAAAAAATGTAGAAAGAAATGAGATAAACCCTCCAATGAGGGATGTGATGTCAGCTTGCCAACTTTTTTATTTCAGTATCTAGGGACCTCAATATAATATATTATATATAATATAATATATTTTTCTAATCAGAATTAGATAATGCAAAAATAGGCTGAAGTTGCTTCCATGTCCTATTCTTCTCTGTTACCACAGCTTGGCTATAAAAGCTGAGCTGAAGCATCTCTCAACTTCTGTCTTTAAGTCTAGGACCTCAAAAAAGGTCAGGGTTGGAAAAAAAGGAGGCTGAAGTCCTCACCAAGCATCATTTCCCCTGGCTGCTACCTAGCACAGAAACCTCTCCAGTGTAGAATCCCCTTGGGAGCAGCAGTAGCTCCTCCTGACTCCCCACATCCATCCCTCACTTAACCTCGGGTCAACTGATCAACCTCACTGGAGAAAAGTGGAAGAACATCTCCTTTTCAGTGCATTTGAGGAAACTGGCGTCACACACATTTTTCTTTTCCTTAGCAAAGGGGACCCTTCCAGTTTCTGGCCCAGACGTCCACCCCTGCTTCTGCTTGACCATCATGGTGAGGGTTCCCTGCTTGGCCGTGGTGAGTTTCTGTTCTGTTCCCTGTGCCGGTGGGCAAGCTGGTCCAGTGACTCCATGCAGATAATCTCCTGGGGACAGGCTCCTGGACACATCCTTCCTGCAGCCTTTGTGTATCATGACACCAGGCAGGACTTACTGCACAGGATGTTGCTTGGGTCACCAGCTTCCAGTACTTGGTGGTCCCCAGTGTCCAGCCGAGGAAGCAGGATTGGAAGAGACTCTTGTTTTCCTCTTTTTGAAGTGTCTTTCCAGGCTGTAGGACCTGGCACAATCATACCTGGAGTTGCAGGGTGAGCACTAACTCCAGCAAGGAACGAGAGCGTTGCTCTTGGTTGTATCCTGAGTCAACCAAAGTGCCAGTAGGCAGCTGGTGAGACCCTTGAACGAGCACCCCAAAGAAATGTGGAGGGGCTTTGCTCTTAGAAAGCTGAGGTTTTAAAGAAGAAAAAATAGAATGTTTCACATTGTAAACGGAGAAGACTCGAAGTGACTGGGTAGAACAGAAGATAACAGGGGAAATCTTGCTCCTAACCCTCCCAGCACATGGGGCCAGGTTTCAGGTACTCGGTGGTGCTCAGCCACCTCTCTCCTGCCTTGGCACCCCAGCTGCTTTTGCAGCACAGAGCCTGTGCTTTCCCGAGAAGCACAAAGGCCATGAGGCTGTGTTTCCCAACACACGGGGCTGAGTGTGTTCAGTTATCTGCCAAGACCCCCTTCCCAAGTGTGGGGCTTTTTCTGCCCAGCTCCTTCCTCGCCACACTGGCCCCATTGCTGGCAAAGGCTGCACCTGGGGTGCCCCCCAAGCTTCCCTCCTCCTCCTCTTGCAGATTTGAGAGGATGCTGTTTATTTTTTATGTAAACAAGCAAATTTGCCAGAGAACATTCAAATGAAACGGGGGCTTGTGTCAGCTGTGGGGCTTTCCAGCACTCCGCAGTTAACGACTGCACATCAGCCTTTCCCCTCCCAAAAAGTAAAAGAATAAACATCAAAGGTCTCCAGGGAGTTGTGAATCGCGTGGTTGCATGAATCGTCTGTCTGTAACAGTGATGGCTTGGAAACCTGAGAAAGAGGAAGCAGAGCATCCCAGGACAGATATTCTGCCAGACAGTCAAGCACAACTCTGCAGAAGCAGACCACCACAAGTGTTTTACTTCTCAAGGTCCTCTTCAACCAGAACATTCTGTCCCATCCTCCCTGACTCCAGCTGCTGGGTGCCCCTGTACTTGGTCAGCCACCAGCAGTATGTGCTGCCCACCCAAAGCATTCCCCAGAGCCGAGGAGTGGTTGGGTGAACCCCCAGACCACGGGAAGACATGCCATGGGCTTGCAGTGAGCCCATGACTATCCATCCCTAAAATCATTCCATGTTGATCAGCAGCCAGCCCTTAGATGGTGGCTTTGCTCCTGGTGTGGCTAGGGCAGGCTTGGTCCATGGCTGCAGCGTAGCCTGCAGTTCCCCCAGCTTGAGGATGTCTACCATGGGTATGGCAGCATCATGCCACCTGTGCTTGGTGGCCCTGCTCCTGTGCACACCACAGGTAACCCAAAAATGCATTGGGAGCAGCAACATGGCCCATGTTGCCAGCTCAGCACTGCTGGTTTGGCTGCACCTCATGAAGTGTTGTGATCTCCAAAAGGCTGCCCTGATGGGACGGTCTCCGTGGGATGAGAGGCTACTCTGGTCCCAGCAGCTGTGGCCCAGGTCTGGGAAGAGGCTCCTGGAGAGGTATACGAGTCTGTAAGGTGGGAGCCTGGGGCAAAACAGAGGTGGGGAGATGGCTGAGAAGGGGAAGGGGGCACCTGCAAAGCTGTGGGAGAAAGGAAAGATGTTTTGGAGATCAGCAGGAGAGCATGAAGAGTTTATTACAGCCCAGGGACACACCGAGTCACTGGGTTGAACACGCAGGAAAGAATAGCACTATCCTTAAGGGTTGTGGGACCTGTTTGTAAATGATTTATGTTCAGTCCCCTGGCAGCTAGATGGCAGGGATGGCCTCATGCCAGCCCCTCCTGGGCCAAGTCCTGCTTTAGAGATGTAGGGACTCCATCTCTCCACAGAAGCTGAGCCAAAGCACAGTAGCTACGGGGGTCTGAGTATGAATTTTGATAAATTCTACTATGTTGGGAAGAGCCTTGGTGTACCCCACCTGGGCTCCTTGAGCCATCCTCAGCAGGATACATGTCTCTCACTGCAGCTGGAGTTGGGGAGACCTGGGGAACCCCAGAGCAATTCTCAGAATTGGGTGGTTTCCCCCCAAATTTTTTAGAAGGCAACCAAAGACAGCACAGCCCCAGGCATAATGTCCTGCTCCAAAGGGGCAGAGGGTGGCTGGGGGTTGCCAATGTGAAGAAGGGCTTTAATAGCTCATAGCAGATGTTGAGGGACCGTGGTGCCCTGAGCTCTTCATGGAACCCTGCTGCTCCATGCATCTGCTTACAGTTTGGAAAAAAAAAGGGGGAAATGGGGAAATGATCTTCCAAGCAGGGGCTGTACATAACTGGCAAGGACCTGCAGAAGGGTCTGGTGGTCTGAGTGGCTGGGTAAGGAAGGAGAAGGAGAGCACAGTGGGGGAGAGCTGTCTCCAGGGTAATACAGAGAGGCTGACCCCCCTTCTGCAGGTCCTTGCAGGATCTGGTGGGCTTCAAGACCACAAAGGGAGGAAGACGTTGGAAAAGCACCCAAGAACTTTGAACCAACGTTTCCTTCCACTTCCCTCAGCCTGAATCAGGCTCCTGAAGCCAAGGGTCTAAGCCAGTCTCATCTGTGAGGGACAGCTTGGCTGCACCCCACTCTCCTTTCACTCCCTGCCTCCCAGCTATAAACAGGGCTTTTCGGTGGAAAAACTTGTGTTCCCCTCCATAGAAACGGCATGGAATGTGATGCAATTTCTGGAAGTATTTGACATCTTCCAGCTTTCGAACTGCAAAATGCTGGTGGGAGCTTATTTCTGTATTTCTGCTTAGTGCTCCTTGGGAAGTTCACAAGACCTCCAGCCATCTCCAGAATGTTTATGTTGGCCCTGGGCTTTTCAGCCAAGTCACTTGCCAGTGACTTTGTACAGAAAACTGGGCTTTGCCTTTCCTACTGCCACCAATCCCCTCTCTCTGGGTCTAGCAGTCCTTGATTTTACACCTCCTCAGAGAAGCATTTCACTTCCCTTTTGGACCCTGTGGCTTTCCCACAGCCCTGGTTTGATGAATGCAGAAGTTGCTACAGTCTATTCAGTCTTTCTAGGTATCGTCTTGGTCAGTAACATTTAAGATCCGGTGTGACACGGAAATCCCCTTGGCCAAAAAAAACATATAGTGCTTTCGCCTGAATTTGGTCAAAATTCTTTGGAAAAGGGCTAATGTGAGTGGCGAGGGGGAGTTGGAGAGGATAAATTGCAGCACCTCCTTGCCTGAGCCCACAGTTGAGATCCTCTGAAGAGGCAGAGCAGCACCCTGCGAGGAAGAGCCCTCAGCCAGCCACCATGCTCACTGCAAGGACAACCTTAGTGCTTGTGATGCTCCTCTGCCTCTGCCTACCTTGTGATTCAGGTAAGGAGCCCCATGGGCCACCGCTGTGGGTGGTGTCCCACTGGGGAGGTCAGACAAGGAACCCTGGTGTGGAGTGAGGACAGTGCTGCTGCAGCAGGAGCAACCCCCTGGGTGGTACAGGGCAGCATGTCCTGGAGTGCAGGGAAGGATGGGGGCTGCTCCCAGGGCCAGGAGGGTTTCTGCAGGCCTGGGGGTGCTGGATGATAACCTGGAGCATCCTTCTGCCCCGGGAAGGAAAGAGACACCTGGAGCTTCTCACAGCAGCACCTGCAGAAATAGGGGGATGTTGTGTGCATCGGCCTTGTTATGGGCAAAGGTCTTAAAGACTAAAGCCAGTGTTCACCATCTGTCTTTCTCTTCTGCAGGCCTTTTCACACCTTCCGAGTGCTGCTTCAATTACATGAAGTCCCCTGTCCGACAGTCTAGTCTGAAGGATTTCCACATGACTCCCAAGGAGTGCTTTTCCGTATCAGTTGTGTAAGTTCTGGTCATTTCCTCACTGCTGTTCTGTCTCCTGGGTTACCACAGGCTCAGTTCATCTATTCTATCTGAGGACAGGACCAGGCCAGATCTGTGTAGCCTCCATGGGTGACTGCCAGCATGAATTGGGGAGGACATGACTGTCTGGCCACTTCTACAAGGCAGAGTTAAGGACATGAGTCCCTTGCAGCTCCTGAAGGTTCTTCACAGGCTCTAGAAGCATTGGGTTGCAGGACGACCTGCTTGTAGGACACAGAGTGCTCAGGGACAGTGTGCAGGTCCAAAAGAAGAGGAGGAGGAGTGCAAGGAAGTGAGGATGGCATGGACGTGAGTGGGATTATGGCTGTTGTTTCTCACCAAACTTCACCTTTCACCTTGGCAGGTTTGAGACCAGGAACGGGACCAAGATCTGTGCAAAACCAGAGGTGCCTTGGGTGGTGAAAGCAGTTGAGAGGCTTAGAAAAAAGAAAGGACGTCGTGCCCCATGATGTAGAGTGGGTGCCCTGGTTCAGGCTACCCAACATCCTGATGGGAAGGGAGGTTTATAGTCATCCTCCTGGAAAGGCCTGCGGGGGTCCTTGGTGCTGAGGGATGGCACTGATGCCCCAGAGCCCTGAGCCACATCGACCAGCTGGACACCACCTCCTGGGCTGCTTCCCACCCTGCCAGCACCTGCCCACTGAGCACAGCCACAAATAAAAGTTTACTTCATGTGGTACTGGAGAGTGATGTCCTTCCTTTTCCCAGCCCCAGCAACTGTGCTGCTGCTGGCTGGTCAGGGCATGGAGCCAGCTGAGGGGTTGGGGTGGGATGGGGGATCTTCCCACCTCCTCCCCAAACCTTGTGGGTCTCAGTAGAGTGGGCAAGCAGGGAGGGGGACGGGAGGGTGCTGCACGGATGCTCTGGGTGTTTGGGTACTTGTTTCAAGGGGAACCATAAGGGGCTGAAAACTCCTCTGAGGGCTTTTAGGTGCAGAACTGCTACCAGTTTTGGGCTTGGAGCTTTCAGCTTGTCCTTGTGTTGCCTGGAGCATGAGCACAGCCTGGCTGCCACATGTGCCCCAGGACTTCAGTGTGTCTGAGCTGCACTGCAGAGGGAATATTTCTCTGCAGAGCCCCCATGACAGGTAGAACAGGCAGGGGATGCTGGAGCAGGCAAGGGATTCACCCATGCACAGCCCTGGAAATGCCCTCCATGCCGGGAGCCACGAGGAACTCAGCAGTGATCCCTACCGGGGCTTTGGGATGGTGAGGAGACATGGAAGGGCAAAAGTGAGAAAACTCATGGGTTGAGATAAAGACAGCTTAAGAGGTAAAGCAAAAGCTGCTCACACAAGCAAAGCAAAGTAAGGGATTCATTCACTCCTTCCCACGGGTGGGCAGGTGTCCAGCCACCTCCAGCAGGGCTCCATCACACAGAATGGTGACTTGGGAAGGCAAATGCTGTAACTCTGAACATCTCCCTATTTCCTCCTACTTTCCCCGAGACAGATTAATAAAGGACGGGGGCGGGGGGTCGGGGGGGTAAGAGAAAACCAACCAACCAAAAAAAGGAAACCACAAAAAAAACCCTAAACAACAAGAAGCGATGAAGAAGCCATCAGTTGCTGCCAGCCAGATAATGCCTCTCAGGTCCCTGAGCAACAGCCACTTTGGCAGCCCCGCTGCACATGCTCCCAGCTCCTGGGGAACAGGATTTTGGCTGTGGCACCTCCAGGGATGCTTTCACAGCAGGGACAAAACCCATCCAGTGCCGAGGAATGATCCTGACACACTGGAACAAGTGTGGGAACAAGAGGTCTCATGGGCACAAAGAAGCAAGTGGAAATCTCTGTGGTGCACCAGGAGGTGCTTTAGTCTGAGGAAGCTTTTACTCTTCAGGAGCCTTCAGACCATGGAGACACTCTGTTTGCTTGGTCATGCTTCCCTGTCTTGACAGCTGTCTGGCAGCACAGATGCCAGGGCCCCAGCTGGATGGGGACATCTAGGGTGTGAGCACAGAGCAAAGAGGATCATCCCATCACCTGGAGGAGCCAGCACTGGGGCTGAGAGGGGCCCCACCTCCATCCTGGTCCTTCATCCACCTGCAGTGTTGGTTCCCAGCAGTGACCTATCAGCACAGAACCAGCATCACCTGGACCTTCCCCCAGCTGAGCCCATCAAGAGGCCTCTCACCCTGTTCTGCAGTGCACATGGGTGCCACTGGGCCCTGCCCCACGGTGCATGTCGGTCCCTGCCAGGTCCACAGCCACAGGCTGTCCTGCTGAGCAGAAGCAGGTCACCATAGCACCTATCCCTGCCAGGCTCCCCAGGAAGGGCTGGCCCAGAGCATTCCTTATATCCATTGGCATGTCCTGGAGGTGCTGTGCCAGCAGTGCAAGGTGGTCCAGGCCACCAGGAGCAGGAAGAAGCTGGGGCCAAGGCAGAAGAGGCAGCTGGTGTCCCTGAGCAGGAGGAGCCAGCTGTATGGTGCCAGCCTCTTGGTCCCCCCATGCCAGCATAGTGGGGCCTAGGCCAAGGGCTTGGGCCATGCTTTGGAGCTACCTTCTCCAATAAGCGCAGTCCTCTGTGGCTGAGGACAGGGACAGGACTGGGGCTGTGAGGCCACTGCCAGTGCTGCGACACCATCACAGGCAGCAGAAACCCCTGGCAGAGGGTCTGGACCCAGGACCAGAGAAGGGCACCTGACTGGGACAGCAGTTGTGAGTTTTGTGGGGAGGCCTGGGTAACGCAGGACCTGCTGCACTGCTGTCAGGAGAGGCCGTCAAGACCAAGCAAACAGGATGTCCCAAGGTCTGAAGGGTCCTGAGGATTAAAGACAGTTCAAAAGGCTTCAAGCTGAAGCACCTCCTGGTGCACCCCAGAGATCTGGGCAGGCAGAACCTCTTGGTGGCCAGGAGACCTCTGATTCCCACCATCCACAGGGACCGGACCAGCCTCACAAACACCCCACCATGGATCCTCTCCAAGCAGGGTCCACAGAACCAGGGAATGGACACTGCAGGGACACTTGGGAGCCCAGGGCAGCCTTTATACTTGGATATTAAAGAGTTGATTTTCTTCTGCTTTAATTTTTTTTTTTCTCCTGTGCATTTGCAGTGCCCTCAGCTTCAGCTTTTGCCAAGTAATTGCCCACTGCTTAGACATAATAATCTCAGCAAAATCAGTAATTAATTGAACAGGCACAGAGGTCACTATTACAGCCATTAGCCCTATACATATAGATTTGAACAATGTTTTAAGTACAGTTCCGAACCAACGTTTGGTGTCCAGCCCCATTGTCAAAAGGGTTGGGAGTTTTTCATTTTATGAAAAACCTTTAGGTGGCTTTGGGTTGTCATTGCATCTGTTTCTATTCTTTTGTCTTAGTCTACACAGAAACAAGGACTGGTGTTGGGAGCACAGCCTCCTCCTTTGGCCTCTAATAGATCATCTAATGCTAATTGTGTTTATATCACCATTGGGTATCCGGTGTTAACCTGTTTGTAACCTCTGTTGTGCTGCCTACTGTGGCGTTTGTAATACAACACATTTACTATCACCTTCTCCAATTCCATTATTCCTAGCCACGGCAAGAAGACTCCGGTGAATTTCTGAATGTCAGTTATTGTCAGTTTTGCCTTTGCCTTTTTGGTAATGGTTGATGGTGATGAAGGCTTCCTCCAGAGAGGGTTTTGGTGGCATCAGTGCCAGGGACCAGCATCCCCAGTGAGCCAGTTCCTTGTTCTCTTCCATTTTCTTTGGCATTTATCGTGTGCAGAGGATCAGCACACACTGTTAAGCAATTCATTACTACGATTACCTACTCGAAAACCAAAACACTCAATGAATCAGAGAGTATTTCCCATCTCTAGATCAGGGGATTTTGTTTGCATCTACCCATTTTAATTTCTAAAGTTCAATTCTCCCTTAACTACAGCCCCTCAGTTTTAGTGGATGTCTAGGTGTGGTGTGGCCCTGGTGGCTAGGAGCTGGAAAGGGAAGAGAGCCCGGGGCAGGGACAGGGATTGCAGAAGGGGGCTCAGGGGCTCTGTATTTGATATTTTTTTTCTGCAGAGCCCCCTCCCAGGGAAAGTGGCATTAGAGACCAGTGGTGCCATGCCCAGCTCTCTGCGTGGCCACCCTACTGCTGTGCCAGGCCACCAGACTCAATGTCCTGCAGACGCCATTTTCCAAACCAGAGTTGTCAGCACATTTGGTTTGTTTCCTTCTCCTTTTTTCTTCCAGAGAAACCACACAAACATGAGATAACCTCCAAGGAAGTCCATTTCCACCTTTCTTCTCCTCCAAAAAGCTCTGCCTTGCCTCATTCCCAAGCCACAACCAGGTCCCCTCCCACACTCCCACTCCCCATCATCCTGCATGGGTTCCCACCAGGTCCTCACCCTCTCCTCGCACACAGACCGCAGCTGCATCTCACCTTCCCAGGGAGCAGTTCCCTGCATGGAAGCTGGGCTGATGACCACCAGTGCTGCCATGGGGGGCTGTGCCACCCACCTTCCCTGCCCTCGGTGTCCTCCCTGGGGTCTGGGATGACTCTCTTGGGGTTGTGGTAGGGTTTGTCCCATCTCCCTCCAGAAATGACCTGTCTGTGCACTGATGACAAGCTTCCATCCCTCTGACCCTCTCATTTTGATCCTAGTGCTGGGTGTGGAAGGTAGAGGCAACGCTTGGGATCAGACCCAGACTCTTCTCAGATGCCCCACTGCTGTTGCCCCATGTCTTCTCCTGAACCCATGAAAAGCATATCTGCCACCCCCTGCGCTGGGGTCCCTCTGAGTCTGGTCCAGTGTGGCTTTTTCTGCCTGACTCCCATCCCATCCCATCCCATCCCATCCCATCCCATCCCATCCCATCCCATCCC
>VXBW01001080.1:0-58859 GCA_013400375.1 Thinocorus orbignyianus | reverse complement strand
AGCAGAGGTGCTCCATCCCTCTGATCATCTTGATGGCCCTGCGCTGGACCTGTCCTTTCTATGTTGAGGACTCCAGAGCTGGACCCAGGACTCCAGGTGGGGTCTCACACACGCAGAGCAGAGGGGGAGAATCCCCTCCCTGGCCCTGAATATCGGGGTTATGTTCCCCTTTTTCTAATCTGCAGGAATTTCACCAGATTGCCACGATTTCTCAAATATGATGGAAAGCGGCTTAGCAACTTGGTCCGCCAGCCCCTTCAGGACCCGTGGATGGATTTCATCAGGTCCCATGGACTTGTGCACCTTCAGGTTGCTCAGGTGGTCTTGAACCTGATCTTCTCCTACTGTGGGCAGTTCTCTATTCTTGGAGCCCCTGGTTTTACCTACCGTGACTTGGGCAGTGCAGTTAGAGCCCTTGACCCATTGTCAAGTGTTTCACTCCTAAACCCAGGGCCCTTGGTATGGCCAGGGTGGTTGGGGAGGCCAGTTTGGAGGGGACTTGTTAGACAACTTGCCTTAGACAACTCAGGCAAATGAGTCAAATCTGTCAATGACCTGTTGCGGCTCAGAGATTTTGAGTTGTCTCTCCTGTTAGGAATAAACAGGCAGGCCTTACGCTTGTCTTGCCTTCACAGAAATCTGTTTTCCTGGGTAAATTTCAGTTCCCCCAAAGTCTCCCTGGAAGACCCTGGCAGCTCTTACGCAGAAAGCAGAAGTGTCTGCGCCGCTCCTCGGCCTCTTCCACCCACCACTGGATGTGCCCCCACAACAAACCATGACAGAAACCCCCTTGTCCCTGGGAAGGGGGCTTCTAAGAAAAGCCTGAAATCTCTGGAAAAGCAGTTAACGTGGGAGGCACGTAGAGGATAAATCATGGCGTGGCGAGAGCTAAAGTCACAGATCCCAGGCGAGGCAGCACGAAGCAGGACAGAGAAAGAGCCCTCCTCCAGCCACCATGCTCACTTCAAGGACTGTCCTGCTTGTGATGCTCCTCACCTTCTCCTTGCACCACACTACAGGTGAGGCACCTCGTGGGTCACTGCTGAGGGTCGGGGCTCAGGGTCTCCACTGGTGAAGTCCCGTTGGGGAGGTCAGGGAAACCAGTGGGGAGCAGGGATGGTGCTGCTGTCAAAAGCAGCAGCTCCTGGTTGGGGCAGGGGAGGATGGGGAGGGTGCAGGGTGGCCTCAGCAAAGCCAGCCCTAGGGAGACACCACAGAAGCTTGGAAAAGGCTCCAGCAGCTCTGAGGCTGGAGGCAGGGAGCATGTGCAGCTGTTTGGAGCCTCCCAAACCACCTTGCAAGTTGTGCCTCCCACTTTGAAATGCCCCAAAACCTCATCCCCAGACTGAGCACCCCAACCTCTCCGTGTACTTGGGCAGCTGTGGCAATGTGGGGTGCTGGGTCCCATGCTGTTCCCTGGTCACGTTTCCCAGACCTGGCCTTGCTGCCATGAGGGGAACCAAATTCCTGCTGTGGGATGCTGTGGGGGCTGCTGAGGAGCTCCCTGGCCACTGTCCTGTGTTCAGCATTCCACTGTCTCGCTGTCTGGCACTGCAGTTAACTGCCAAATTCTGCTTGAGCACGTTCACAATGTCTCTCCCTTCCCTCCACAGCCCACCTCTCCCCCACCGAGTGCTGCTTCAAGTATGCGCAGAAACCCATCCGACACATGCAGAGTTTCTACGAGACGTCCCATGACTGCTCCTTGCCTGCAGTTGTGTGAGTACCCCTGGGGTTTCCATCCCCCCCTGGCACAGAGGGGAGCTACAGCAGCTCCCCCCATCCCGTCCTGCCCCACAGACAGCCTGGGAGCACACAGCTGGGGGGACTGTGGGAGGAAAGTAGATCTGGCGGGGGAAAAACATGACATTTCAGTGCTTTCTGCTAATAGCAGTGGTCTGGGAAAGCTCAGATACGCAACAGCAGCCCAAGAAGGGGATGGGTTCCTGGAGGTGGCTCCAAGCCTCCATCCAGGATGGGGCAGCTCACAGGGAGGGGAGAAGTTGCATGGGAAGGGGATCACAGATCATGTTTTCACTCCCTTTCCTCACTTTCTCGATGCAGAATCGTGGCTGCCAGCGGGGACAAGCTCTGCGCTGACCCCAAGAAGCCCTGGGTGAAGAAAGTCATGAAAAAGCTTCAAAGGAAGAAATAAAATCCTCCTTCTGCCCTCCAGCATCCGACTCCCCCGTCTGGTCCCCTGTCTCCGGAGGGAGCAGATGGCACTCACCCTTGTCCCCAAGGGGTCCCACAGTAGTGGCACCATCACTGCCACCGGAGCCAACCGTCGTCCCGGCAGGACCAGGTGCCACAGTGGCCTGGATCAGCTGGCCACCAAGTCCCTCCTGCTGTCACCGCCCTGCCAGAACGTGGCCAGTGGAGCCAATATTTATAATAAAGACTACTATAATAAAGACTATAATAAAGACTACTTGCTACAAGCTGCTCTTTGAATTTTTCCTGATTCTTCAGCCCTAGGGGGAGAAGATCCGACAAGCTCAGGGCACGGTGTGACTGAAAAAAGCCTTTGCCATGGACATCTCTTTCTCCAGGTTTGGGGCAAACTGTGCCTCTGCCTGGTCATTTGGAACCAGAAAGTGGGGCCAGGCCTTGATCTATAGGTGGGGCTACCCCTACCCATAGGTAAGGGCTGTATGTCCTGACAGCGTGCTCTCAGCCCCACAGGCTTTGCAGGACATTCAAAATCAGGTGGTTGGAAGTTCAGGGTTCAAAAAGATCATCTTCTAAACCCTCAATACCTTGTCAGCTTCCAAATATCCTGGTGGCCACTGCAAAATATGTGAGGGGAGTGAAAATCAATGTCATCAGCACCAGGAAGGTGAGGCCCCAACCCCTCCAGCTGGGCAGGAGCAGCTCAGTTCCCCAGCTGCTAAACCAGGCTGAGGGTCCATCACATCAGAGGAGAGAAGCAGAGCAACCAGGGGAACCCTCAGAAAGGGGAAGGCAAGAGATGAAGCCACTGAACAGAAAGCTTCATCGGTGTCTCATGCTCATTAAACACTCACAAAATGAAGCGGCCTTCCCCGCTCATTTGGATTTAAGGGTTATAAAGATTACAAACATCACAAAGGAGAAACCATCACCCCAACCCCTTTTTTATAACCACCAATGAAAATCAGAATTATGTAGGCCCCCAACCAGAACATTAAAAGCAGACAATGGGATGTTGGCAGCTGCTGCACAATCAACTGCTCCAGAAATACCTGTTAGCAAGGGTAGGGCTGACCTGAAAGTCTTAGCAGTAATTGCTTCTTTCCCTCTAATATCTGCACGGGAGGCAGCAACACCTGAGGCAAGAACCTGCCTCGATGGCCAAAGGCTTCTGCTGGTGTCTGCTCACCCCTGGATGGGGAAAACCCAACCTGGAATCAGCTCATCCCCGTGGGGCAGAGTCCAGGTCCCTCCACCCAGCCATCAAACCCCAGGCTGATGCCTCCTGAGCCGCGGGGCACCACTGTGTAACCACCCCACTGTGCTGCTCCACCACTTGCCTCCCCCAGAGACTGACAAAGCACAGGGCTCCGTGCGAGCTCTTGCACATGGATGTGTATTTTAATAAAAATAATTCTGTCAATATACAGCAGAACGTCAACTTCTTTACCATATTTCCAGTATATTTTCATAGGCTTTTTCTCAGTTAAAATCCCCCCCCCCTCCCCTTGTTGAAGTTTTCATGCGAAGCGTCAGATAACTTAAATTCACAAATACTAAGCTTAGACTGAACCAATGTGCACAATTTGTGTAATGTCCATTTAGCCGATGTACCAGACAGGAGAAACCCTCCTGCCCCTGTCCCAAGGCGACGAGGAGTCTGGAAGGGCAGAGGGACATCTGCTCTGTCACAGCCCTGCGGTGGCCACTCCTCCAGGGCTGACGGGGAACCTGCAAAGACCTTGCACCCCAGGCTCCAGCTAAGCATTTCATACCTGAGTTTTGAGCAACCAGCAGAAGAGAGTCAACTCTTGGGTGGTGGTGGGCAGGTCCTGGGGCTCGCACCACCCAACATGTTCAGGTGCTGGCAGCGTCCTCCTGCCCCTGCCCCCCCCGGCTGGAGAGCTGTGAAGAGTGTGCACAGGTAGGACACGGGGGGACAATCCCCACCAAACACCTGCGCAGAGTCCTTGGTCTGGAAGAGTCAACACACTTGTCTTTTGAAAGTTTTCTTTTAAATCTTTGTTATCCCCAAAGCTGCTGTTGGTGCATCTCCTTTTTCCAAGTCAGAGCTTGTGGAAAGCCCAGCCTGCAGACCACCCCGGTGGGCCCACCCAGAGGAGGGATGGAGCTGGAGCCCTCCCGAGCACAGGAGTCAGAGCACGAGCCCAGACCCAAGTGGAGCGAGGACAGAAAAGACATCTGCCTGGCCAGAGGAAGTTCAACAAGGAGCTCAAAGGTCTGTGTGGCCTCCAGGAATGTTTCTGCAGCAATGCCAGTGTGAATCCCACATGGGATTGAGCTGCCTGTGTGAGTTAAGCCTCCCTCTTGGAATAAAAGAGCTGGCAGGAGATGTGCTCCTCAAGCCTGGATGAACCCTCAGCTTGCTCTGCGCTGCTGCAGCTCAAGGCTGCAGGATCTGAGCTCTGGTGTGAGAGACAGGGAGAGGAACAGACACGCCACGTTTGCTCATCTATCATCCACCACCTCTTGTTGCAAGGATGAGTGGTGGAGAGCAGCTAGTGGACCCTCTGGAAGAGGTCTCCAGGCTCTCCACTGCTCCCTTTTCCTCCCCAGATCTGCTGGAGCTCCCCCAACACTCGCCTCACCAACACTTCCTCCAGCTCTCTGACCTAGACAGCAGATGGGCCACGGCTCACAGCCAGCTTTTGGCTCTCAGTAAGAGCTGCTGGACTACAGCTCCTTCTATTGCTCATTCTTCTGGGGCTGAAGGGTCCTAGCAGCACACAGCACACGTCCTCTGCCATGTCCCCCTCCAGCCCTTTTGGCAGGAACGCCTAGGGACAGTGATGAACAGCTGCAGACGCACCACCAGCTCTCCACAAGAGACCTGCTCCCCCCTGGATCCACCACTCAGGCTGTCCTAACACCAGCAGGATTTGAAGGAAGTTGCTCCTTCTGCAACAGGGACTCCCAGGTGGATCTTGCCAAGGAATGTGTTCCTTCTTTCATGCTGTGACCAGTTCCACAGAGTCTCACTGCTCCCGGGACTGAAGTGTGATGGCCCACACTGTTGCTTCATGGAAAGAACTTCCCTGTACCATGCTGTGCACATGCAGCCTCATGGCACTTACCCACTGCTGTTAAGGCCTGGCTACCATGGTTCACCTTCTCAATCAGAAAGAACTCTGAAACTTGCATCTAAGTGACATGTGAGCATTAAGAAAGACAGGCACCAAAGCACAGCAGCATCACAGCAATCCACCAGGAAGGAGACAGTTCATCATCCCTAATGCCTAAGGAGGAAAATGATAAATTCAATCCCCAGAGGTTGATGCACCAGTCCTGCCTGTACCAGGTCTTCAAGGGAGCCTCAAGAACAAAGCTATCCAAAGAATGGTAAAGATGCCTTAATAAGACCATGTGAAAAATAAGGATACGGCTTGAGGACAGGCTGAGATGTCACTGTAAGAAACCAGAAGGGAGAAGGAAGCAGATGGGAAAATCCTGAGTGACTGCAAGCACAAGGAACAACACTCCTGAAGGGGACCATTCCCCACACCAGCCACAGCTCCCTCTCCTGGTGACCAAGTCCCACTGAGCAACACAGCAAGCACCATCAGGATGCTGGAAACAGGAACAGGCTCCAGCACCAGTAACCACACAACTTCTATGTGTCCCAAAGCAACAGGGGCCTGGAGGGGAGGGAGAGCAGTCACTGGACAACCTCCCTCCAGCAGCTGGATGCCGATGTCCCTGGTACTTCACTCTGAAGGTCCTTCTTCATTCTGCTGGTGACAGACAAAGCCTCAATTTCTAACCAGACCCAAAAAGAATGGCAGAAGTGCTACAGCCAGCCCAGCTGTGGGTTGTTGGGATCCTGTACGGTGACAAAAAGGAATCATCCTGTCCAGATCTGCCCCGTTATACCAGTGCAGCAGAAGCAAGCCCAGGAGGAACAGCTGGAGCTGCCATGTCCATGCTTGACAAACACATTGTCAGCACAGGCCATGGTCTCAAGACAACTCCCACAGCATCAAACACTGCAGGTACCACTTCTGGTGGTCACACAGGTGGGAGAACACTGGGACTGGGGGAAGCAAAGAAACAAGAAGAGAGACCTGGTAGCAATAAGTTTTCCCAAGGCTCCGAGAGCACACCTAAGGAAGAATGGGAAATATCACTAAGATGGCCAGAGGCTGGAGTACAAAGTGTATGAGGTAGACACAGCTCCCAGAAACACTGATCCCACCTATTCCAATGCCTCCAACCTGTTCCCTCATCCCACTCCAAAGTTCTCCCATGTTACTGTCTATGTGACTGCTCTCACTCCACTGCCTGTGGGGACAGGATGAGCCCTTGTCCAAGGAGAGAAAAGCCTGGTGGTGGAATTCAGCCCCACAAAGCTCTGTCTGCAGGACTGAAGGACACTTTAACCAAGGCTCTAGGTCTGGAGTTCCCAAAATGTTGCTCTCAAAAGGCAATGGGCTGAAAATCAAAGCCCATGATGTGCAGGGCTGCAGTTCACCACCCTTGAAAGCAGGTTTCCACCCAGTCCCTGTGAAACGTTACTGTTCTGAGAGGCCCTTGCTGCTCTGTTGAGTTTCAGGAAGGCAGAGGGTGTCTAGAACACAGAGCTGGAGGGTACCTCCTGCTCTACAGAGCCACCTCTTTAGTGGTGACACTGGGCTGAGCAGTTCAGAGCTCAGACCCTGTGGTTGTGTAGACACAGCAGAGCTGGAAGTGGTTTTGTTGTAGCACTCCAGAGGTCCCGGGCAGGATGCCACCACAAGAAAGCCTCTCCTGGGGCTACACAGTGAGAAACGCTGCCTGGGAGCAGTGTCTGGCTGTGGTTTGGAAAATCCTTCTCAGATCTGAAGTCAGCCCAGCAGAGAGCAACCCATGTGTCAGCCTGGTGTGATGGAAGCCCTGTATCCAGTGCCATCAGTGTTACGATACAGGACCACAGCTGGGACCTTGTCACCCTCACCAAGAAGAGAGAAACCAGCAGTTTCTACACACAGTCGTTTACACAGTGTTACTGAAGGACTCCTGGGAAAGTGTCACTGCGAGGGACTGCCCAAGTGAAGCAGAGTCTCAGCTGGGCTGTTCTTAGCTCATCTGTTTCTGAGCAAAGCACAAGGCAAATCACTTTTATAAAAGTAATTTGTAAACTGCATGAAGCCTCTGGTTAGGTGCACCATCACATTCAAAGTTAAAGACTCAATTAAATTTAGTTCTGTTCGTTTTTTAACATGATGGCAACAATTCAAATCAAGGCTCAGCTGACATGAATCATCAAGTAGGGACACTCCAAGACCAAGAGGCTTTGAAAAATAACCTGGGAAAATCAGGTCAGAAATCTCATCTAGGAAGCAGGGTAGGTTGAAGTCCAGACCTCCACACCCCACGAGCACATTTCTCTTCCCCACACTGAGTGATGACCACGTTAGTCAGAACCTGAGCACAACATGCAGAAACCACTAGTAAAACAGGTATGGGACAGATGTTCACAGCAGAAAAGCCTTTGCAGTCTCCAAAAACCAGAAGCAGAACACCAGGTCCAAGAGCCGGCGAGTGCAAGAAGTGGGAAGCATCACTGCTGCCAGGTCTACAGAGATCTACCGCCTCAATGAGATGGATTGTTTGGGCCAGAAAAGTGACTAAGCCCTGCTACCTGCAATTAATGATCGTTAAGAGCGTGGCCTCTTAGCACTAACCTTGACACAACAGCAAGTGGTTTCTACCAGAGGGACAGTGTCTATGAGAAGCTGGAAAGACCATCCCATCACGCATTTCTTGGCACCAGAACAACCAGGTATCCAGGCCATCTCTTGGGGGTTTTGTAGCAAAAGGGAAACAAAAAAGAAATGCTCCAGGATAATCAGCACAGCTTTGTCAAAAGATCAAGTGGGGCACTGATATGACACATGACAAGGAGAGTTGGCCTAAAGGAATCACAAAGAGAAGGAACAAAGAAAACTCAGGAAGAGATAGAGATGGTGTTTCTACAAAGGTGAATGAAAGGTCCGACTGCAGCCAGACAGCAGGATGGTGACCAACAGCAGAGAGGATCACCAAATATGAAAAGCAAAGCCAGGTACCAGAGTATTTTCGACCCACCATCAGCCCAGCAGCGTGCCAGAAGCTCAGGTGCAAGAAATGAGAGCCTGCAGGAGATGTCCCACCAGGACAAGCCCATGTGCTTCCACAGGTCCAGCAGCAGCACTGGGTACGATGAGTCAGGCTGGGCTTAGCAGGTTCAGCATCAAAGGCTTCAAAAAGGAAGTTCAGTTAAAGTGTTAAAGTTCGAAGTTTTAACACCTTTTTTTAACACTGAGTTAAAGCATCTCTGCAAGGTAAGGACTGTGGGCTGGAGTAATATCCATCCCTAGGACCACGAGCAGAGTTGAAAATCAACTTTGGGGCTTTCAGGCACATGAGCTGTTCCCCAGAACTGACACACAAGCCCCAGATTTGCAAGTTAAATTCTTCTGTTTAGTGCAGACCTCTGCTTCTGCCTGCCTAAAAGAAAGGGTTCAGTACACAGAGCTTCCCCTGCTTTTTTCAAGTTGAGTTGACCTGATAAAAACATCTCCTCCATCTCTAAACCTTGTGGTGCCTGCTTTAGGCCCCCACAGCTCTGGCACTCCTACCACTTGTCACCAAAAGGCAAGGACAGGCATTCCCAGCCACCTCCAACATCACCTGTACGTTCACTGCCACAGACACCTTCTGCAGCACAGGGGACACCTCACCTTTCAGCTGCAAACCAAGCCTGAAAATGCAGAAAATCCTTCAAGCTCTGGGCTTGAGGTCAAGCTCTGGGCACAGAGCTCACACGTCACCTTCCTTTCTTTCTTCAGTGGCACACACTCAAAGCCCTGGCACAGACTAACCTCCAATTTAAGGGCAAACTTCACCACAATCCTTCCACCTTTCATTGCGACTTTCAAACAAAACAACCACTATTCATGAAGAGCAGTAAAATACATGCTGGGGCTGCCCTCTCCTGGGGCCTCCTCAGAGCTACTGACCATTTGATGCAGAATTACAGTTCCTCCTGTGCAGCCAGACTGAACCTGAAGACTCCCCAGGGTAGAGCAGAGGATGCAGAGCACACAGCGCTGCTGCACAGCCTCGCTGCTTAAAAATACATGCTCAGAAACACTTGTTGGCACATTAATCCATCTTACATGGAGGTTCCTCACCCACACACCCTTGCTGGTTGCTTTTGGGCCTGAAACTAAAATAATTTTCTAAAAACATGTTGCTGCTCTCTTCTGCCCGGCTCAGATATTACAAAGTTAGTCCTGACCCGGATCTGCAACCTCATCTCAGCACAACGTGCACCCTGCCAGGGGGAGCACACCTCAAACTAGTGTTCTCCAGACACTCCCACGCTTTAGAAGGGCTCATTCAGGTCGCTGTTACAAGGAGGGGTCAGTAACTACTGCTTAGTGACAGAGCTCTCCTACATGGAGAAAAAGGGGGATTTGTGATTTAACACAAAAACTGACAGCCCAACAGGCAGTCCCCACAGATGCTCCTTGAGGGCTGACACGACCTGCTGCTACCGAGACAGTGGCAGATGATGCCACATCCCTCAGTCCTGTCCCTCTAGCTGCTCTAAGAGCTGGATTTACCTGTTTCTCAGGGTTGTGAGATGCTCTGCAGCCACTAACACAGGCAATGTCAAGTCTTCCCAATCACCATGACAAGCATTTCAGAGCCTCGTGCTCTTCAAGAGACAAGCACCAGGAAGGGCCAAGCTCCTCCAGCTTCCATCATCCGTCTGTGACCAGACCTACCTCACCAGGTCTCTTGCAGGGCTGTATGATGTGTGTGGCCGGGACTGAGCCTGTGGGCAATAAATACATCAATGACTTTGAGGAGGTGGAAGAGACCTTTTTAATAAACAGGATTCAAATAAAATTAAAAAAAAAAAAATCCCTCTGAACTGCCACTGTGAGAAGAGTTCAGATAACTAGCACAGAAGATGATGCTGTATGTGCACGATGGAGGAAGAAGGGAAGAAAAGAACAAGCTGTCACCAACTTGATGAGGTTCCTCAGTAAATCAGCAGAAACCAGCTCAGCAAAACTCTCCAGATAAAATTCTGGCGGATCCATTGAGAAACAACTCAAATCAAAACAAAGAGAAATCCCTACGTCGGAAGGCGCTACATTAGGATAACCAGGGAAATACTGAGTGCCACTGGAGCTGCAGCAACGGCAGGGAGACAGGCAGGATCTGCCAGTGGTTCCTGGGGTCAGGAACAGCCACGCAGGGAGGGACCGGCTCCCTCCTGTCCCAGGCAGCGTGTGTGTGCGTGCTAGAGGGGTGTTGGTGGCAGGGGAGTGGGCTATCGAATGAGGTGGTGGTGTGGTGGCAGCAACGGAGGGTGAAGGGCAGCACTCAACGATGTCAGCTCCGTCTTGCTCTGGTGGCTAGTGCAAATAGTCGTCTACTCTGGCAAAGGAGCAGGAGCCCAAGCCCACGCGAGCCATGAGCCGCAAACACTCCGAGGCCTGGCCCAGGGCAAGCATCAGCGGGGGCTGCTTTGGCAGGTTCTGAGATTCTGTGGGGGCAAAAAACAGAAATCTGTTTAGAAGAGGCGTTCCGGCCACGTGCCGCCTCACTGACACCCGGGTCCCTCTCAGTCCCACCTGGGCACCAAGCCCAGCAGCCCTGACAGAAGACACTGGCTCTGGAAGGAAGCTACTCCTCGCTTCTCCACACATCCCACCACCCATGAGATGTCCCATGTGGGGGCCAAAGCTCAACAGGGTCTTTGAGAAAGTGCTGCTGGGGGTCCAGAAAAAGGCAGCTCCTGCTGCCTCAGTGTCTGCCAGAAAACCATCAAAATGTGAGAGATTAAAGCATGGAAGAATAAGGAAAGGCAGGAGAAAGTGGCACCAAGTGAGAAGCAAACTCTCCACCTCTCCCACTTGTGCAAGCCCACGCAGCAGTCCACACCTCACACAAACTCACTCACTGGTCACTGCTGCTTTTCAACTTCACGTTGGCTGTGCCTGCAGGAAGGAATCCTCAGCTGAACTAGACAAGGTGTCTTGTGATCTGTGTGATGAAGGACATCCAGACACCATCTTTTCCATCTCCCTGATGACACCCCTCAGCAACTTGTCCATGTTCCTCAAGTACTGGACAAACCATGGCTAGAACTGAGCCACCCTGCCAGACACATGCCCATAATGACTACCAGGTGAAGGGACTCTCCTTCCCAAACCATGTAATTTCTGTTCCTTTACTCAGAGAGAAAAGGAGCCCTCAAGGCTTTGTCCATCAAGCTGTTCCTTCCACCAGAAGATAATTTCTTCTGGCACACTCAATGTGAGGTGCACAGACCCACCAGGAAATCCGTCTGGACACAGTGAGCTGGACTGGGCACAGGAGCCAAGCCTGGGTTCCTGAAATGCAGAAGCCATCCAGAGGACAGTCTGACCAGCTGTGGATGGACTGAGCTAACCCAGAGTGGGGAGTGTCCTGTGAAGTTACCTGAGCAATGACACAGCATGTGCAGGGCTGCACAGGACCAAGGGCCCTGCCTAGAATGAAACAAATCACTTCTTGCAGACTGCTGGCAAGGCATAACCTCATTATCACTGTACTCATTTCTCCACCGTGGGATTTGGTGTAGCTGAGGATGCCAAGAGGCTCAGCAGTGACGTGGTAAGTCACTGACTGCAGGTCAAGACTTCCATCAGGGAAAGCTACTGCGTTTACTGCACCAGGATCAAGGTAAGAGAGGAAATGACCACAAGCTGCTGGGCCAAGGAACGTTCTTGTCTAAGGCAAATGGAAGAACAGGCATAAATGCTCAGCTCTGAGGACACAGCAGAGGGTGAGAGACTGCTCACACCTGAATCTAACTATGATCCATCCTCCTGACACAAGGTGCAAAGCTCACCAGAAAAAGGGGAGCTGTCTTGATAGCTGAAGAAAACCAGATCCCTGCACAGACCCGGGTCCCCTCAGCACAGTTAGGACCAGAAAGGAAAGAGCAACAGAGATGGACCATTACCAGTCCTGATTCCAACACTGGTCTGTGGGCACCCAGGCTCTCTGAGCTCTAGTGGGCACAGCACATGATGGGAACACGCCAAGGCAACACTTGGAGTGAAGACAGACCCATTTAACTCTGCATGGCCGACACGAGATCAAAGCTAACTGGATTTATGCCCCCTCTCTGCTTTAGAGCCAATGCTATGGAAACATGCTTCACCTACAAGCTACTATCACAGAGCAACTGCATTCTCTACCAGAAAGCAGGCTGATGCCAGGACAAAAGTCTCTCAATCAAAACAGCACGGGAAAAGACCCCTGCTAATGCCAGCAAAGTGATTCAGGCGGGTTTGGAGCAAGAAGAGGGGCAGGAAATGCATTAAAGAGATCTCAAATTCCTCAGTAAGCAGGGGAGGAAAATCCTGAGGACAATCCTTGGAAGAAGACCCAAGGACAGAAGCTAAGCGAAGCCTGGTTCAGGTGGACCTGTTCTCTGCAGGCTTCCCTCCCACCTGCCTTCACGCACCACTGCCCTGTCAGTCCCCAGCAACAGAAAGACAGACAACAGCTAAACAACAATTTTTCCTGAACTTTTTCTGACACTCGCAGGCTTACCCACCACAGGACAGCCCTCAAGAGAGGTGTGTGTCCAGTGTTAGCACTCACACAGGAGCCAGGTCTTACCCAATATAGCACTATTAAGAGCAGCACACACAGGTTCCCTCTGGATCGGGTCCAGCTGTTGGCCAACGGGGCAGTTCCAAGGGTCTGAGTAAGCTAACAAGCTAAATGCATCCTGTACAAGGGGAGAGAGAGGCACAGTAAGGTCATGCATGGCTGCAAACACACAGGAGAACCTCCAAGTCCATCAGCTGGGGCACCTCTTGCCATCGCCAAGGTGACAGGTGCCTACCTCCTGAAAAGAAATGGCCCTTTTCTTCTTGGCAGCAAGGGACCACATTGGACCATCAAGATAGTAGATTAAAGAGGGTGCCCCCTCCACCTGGCAGGGGAACCAGCACAAGAAGGCAGGCAGAGTGTCACCTGGAGAGAAGAAGAGCGAAGGCAAGCAGGAGCTGTATTTCTTCTCTCCTCTGCTGAGAACTGGCTCTGGGTGCTCCACGTTCATTGTGTTTCGACCTGTGGTCCCCATGCAGGCCCCATGTTCCTCACCAGGTGCAGAAGTGGGGGCCACCCAGAGCTCTGCAAGAGAACTCCCAGCCCCAGCTCTGACCCAGAAAACTTGCTGCTTGTGAAGCAAGGCAAGGCTTACCTGAAGCATCTTTTTGTGCACCGTGTTCTTGCCGTACTCTCTGCAAAGCTGCTCACTCAGCATCTGCAGCTCCCGGCCAAACTGGATCATTCTCTCGGTGGCAGCGTGGTTCCCTCCACAGAGCTGCCTCTGGGGACAGCCATCTTCTAGAGGAAAGGCAGCAGAGAAGTGAGGATCACCTCTCATTCCCCACCACTGCCTGCTCTGTCTCATGCTACTCAGAAACTCCTTCCCCTTCTGGAGTAAGGAGCTGGTCCCTACTCTGAGTTTTTCCCTGTGGAAGCTTAATCCCTGCACTAAAACAGACAGAAGTGTTTTTGTCATAGAATGTCAGGCACAGGGAAACTTCAGCTTGGTTTATTTAATGCCTGAGGACTACCTACAAATCAAGTATTCTGATAGAATGGTGGGAGCTCACAACTCCAGCTGTGTTATCCTTCAATGTGTGTGACAACACGGAAACCCCTGGATAACAAACCCTGGGCTCAGAAAACTTCCAGAGGTGGCAACACCACCAACTTCCCAGTATTCAGTGGCCACGGCACCCATTAGAACTGGAGGAATCCCCAGTTTCAGAGGCAGTGTAGCTGATCAATCCTCTCCCTCATGGCTAAAGCACCAACAAACAAGCCAGCAGTAGCTGACCACGCTGTGTTGAGGACACCTGGTGGCTGGGCATCAGCCCTTCCAGCTCTGTTTGGTCCCACAGCTGGAAGAACTGCCAGGACAGTTGTGAGCTGGAATTCGTGACCAGTGCTGAACAAACCTTTGACTCCTACTGCTTCCCTTGCCCTACAACATCCCCAGCACCGCTGCAAGACTATGAAAAGCTGGGAAAACCAGCTGAAAAAGCTGGGTTTAGTTTCAGGACAGATTCATTTTCCCTGTGAAAAAGGTATTCTAAGAATTTAATTCACTGGCGCAGGGAAAGAAACCCAAAGCACATGTTTTTTCCCCGCTACCCAAAGACAGTTTTAACTCTCATACCAGCTCTTTCTATTTCCCTCTACCCTCCCTGCCTCTGAGGCCCTACCCATGCTGGATTCATCCGTCTGCAGGATCTCTTCGTGTTTGTAGGTGCCATTCACTATCCTGGTGGACGAATTTTCCAGGACTCCGTTGGGGTAATGCTCAGCCTCCATTTCCATCTCGCTGTCACTGAGGTGAAAGGAGGAAAGCAAGGTCAGATGTCTAAATTAGAAAGGGAAGAAATTAAGAGCTCAGCTGCCAAATGATGCCCAGCAGTGGCCAGTAAACCCGGAAAGGTGCCAGCTGGGCTACAGGGAGCCAGATGATCTAATTTAGCGTAACAAAAATTCTTACAGGCTTCTGACAGCAACTTATGGAACGGGTTTCCATTCTGAAAGTGCCTGTCATAATTACAGGTGCAAAGTGCTTATCATTTTCCCCTCAGGAAGCAGTCAGCTCTGTGACAGTGAACAGCAGCAAGACAATACACAACATACTAAACAGGAGGGAAATCTTGGCTGTGACAAGCCATCAGCACCTGCAAAAAGTGCAACACAGAACACAGGGGCTATAGGCTTAAATATTCATGACAGCAGTCTGAGTATGATTGCTGATTAACTGCTGATTAACTGATATGATGAGAAAACCCTGCTAGGACTGGGGCTCTACATTAAAAAAAAACCAACTATAAATCCAGCATTATCACACGATCCCAGTAAATCGAGTTTGAACAAGTGCTTCTCACTCAGTTACAGGCTGTAAGGTCTCAACAGGTCATGATAGAGACTGCAAACTGTCCTGTGAGCTGTGCTCAGCACAGTCCTCAGAAGACGAGTACCAGCTGCAATTAGCCAGAGATTCTACTCATCACAAAGATATCCTCCACTCCAGCAGGGCCTTGGACAGCCTTGCAACACCAACTGGGAAAGTGAGCCCAAAGAAAGTTTGCACCATGGCTAATAAGCTCCACACTCCAGTAAAGGGACTTCTGGGAGAACAGAGTCTTCCTGAGCTCTGACTTGCTGTCACAAGTGTGAAACTGCTGATTCAGATGCTCATCAGGAAGGAACTGGGCAACAGGCAGAGGTGGCCCAAGAAAAATACTCAAGAGGACAACGCACCACTGCAGTAAGCACTGGAGCTGCTGCCTCACCCACTGGAGGGCAGGGAGGCTTTCCCATTCTCCATGGGAAAACTTCCCTGCAAGCTGTCATGTCGGGCTCTGATGGCATCAGTTCAACGGGACAGCTCAGTGCTTGAAACAAAAGCACCACAATCATCCTCATGAGATGAGGCACCAAGCCTGAGCCAGAGCAGGGGAACCAAACAGGCTTGTGTTTGCTGGGAATAGCAGTGACCTTCTAGATAACAAAGATTTACTCCAAGATTTAGCCTCTCCCACCATCTCACCCTCCTCAGGCATCTACAAAGGAAAAAAAATACCTGGTTTCTTGGTTACTTGTACTACTGTGCTGCTGAGATTTGGTAGAATCTGTAGAATTGGACTCAGAGTAGTTCACAGATGAGGGGGAGGAGGAGGAGGAAGATGAAGATGATGAAGTCAGTGCCGGGTATTTACTGTGACTCTGTTTGCTCTTTGTGGACATGACTCCATTGCTACAGGTTGGACTATCTGCTCCTGAAAGTCAAGACAGGGAAAACTGAGACCAGACTGACAGTATCGCTCTGCTGTGAAGTCAACAATTTAGCAGCAGACCAGACCTCAAAGGGAGAAAGCAAAATAAGGCTGCAGATCTTAAATTGTTACTCATCGTTCTTAAATTCAGTGGGGCTGAGAGAAAACACAAAGGAATATGGAAGGACCCCCACTGCTCACCAGCAACATCCGAGCTTAAGGAGTTCCAGAAATAGGTTGTAGATAAAAGATTGGCAGAAGCAGCTCACACAAGCACAGAAATTATTGTTGAAATATGAAGCACGGATGGTTTGTAAAGAAGTTCAGAAACTCTCTTCTCACAAACCCTAATATTTCTCAGAAAGCCCCTATCCACAAAACCCAGGAAAGTAGAGGTTTTCCAGACCTCCTCTTACAGCTTGTTCAGTGAAATTAGTGCCTGTACTATGAGGCCACCTTCAGAAGTTTCTTTATTCTGGAAAAGATTTGCTCTGCAGACAATTATCTGTGGAAAATAACTAATGCAAAACCAATTCTGTAACAGTCCAGACACCCGTGACAACAGTGTGTCCCCTCAGCTGGGTGTCAGAAAGGAAAGCAGCACTTCACACGATGATGTCCAGAAAGTAGCAGGTAATGAACAACAGCTGGTCTTTAGCATTTGCTCTTCTCACCAGGAGCCACAGAAGATGCACTTACCGGTACTGTGAATCTGTGAGTTGCTTGATCCATGTCTAGGACTTAAGCTGGGGGAGCCGGGATAACTGTCCTGGGATCTGGGGCTGCGGGCGCTGAAACAACGTACTTCACTGTCTGTGCCATTCACCATCTCCACAAACTGTCGACACCTGGTTTCGTAGGAGGGAAGAAGGAGGAAAGGGTGTGGGACAGCCAACTCCACTGAGGTTCCCTCTGTTACTGAGTGGAGGAATCCTAGAAACTGCCCAGGAGTTACATTCCTTGCCTTCAGAAAAAAACATTTCAGACTCCTGGTCCCTCTGTATTGTCAGCGCTCCGACAATGCCACGGGAGGAAGTAGTTCAGAAACCACAACTTTGAATACTGAGACACTCCCAAAAAGCAAGTTTATTTCTACTGTGCTAAGAAACTGCTCCTTTACAGCACACCTTCATCTGCACAAGCTCTGCAGGAACTCCACTACTCAAATGTGGGTGGTTTTTGCCAGAGACATGATACTAAATCTGCCAAACATCAGAGATCCCCCACTACTCCACCGATCTAGAAATGCTGGTGGCCAGTGGCAAATAGACAAGGAAGGGTAAAAAATGCAATACCCACAGTGACAGGACAGCGAGGACAGCTGCCCATTTGGCTTTAATGGGAACCATCCTTAACACCTCAGGAGGCTGGGGAGAGGCACTTGGCATGGCTGGGGAACTGGGACACACAGGTACTTCTTCCCCAGACAGCCTTTTCCATAGTTCTGCCTTTCAAGGAACCTTCAGTGACTGCCACCTGCCTGGCATGGTAGATCTCCGTAAGATGACCAGAGGTCATCTCTGCAGGAGCTTCTGTGAGTCAGCAGAGCTAAAATTTCACCTACCTCTGCTTGACCTCACCAGGCAAAGCCATACTGGGTCTGAGCTATGCCCACATTGCTACAAGCACTGTGCAAAGGACTGTGTCCTCTCCCACCAGCTCCCAAAGGGCTCTCAGTCTGAATTCAGATAAAGGTGTGCTGCCAGCCTGGATGGCTGGATGGCCCCTTTCTTCCCTCCTTCATCCACGTATTTCAGCATTACAGAGTAGAAAGCTATTCATACTTACTTTAACATGAAGAGCAGGTTGGGGTTATGTTCTAGGAGGCCAGGATAGAGCTGCTGGGTGGCTTCTATAGCCTCTCCCACTCTGCCCGCTAATACTAGCTTCTGTATTCCTGAAAGCAAAAGGACACCTCTAGACACACAGGACCAGCCAACAAGAACAGCTTAGGAGAATTGTCTCACATATCACACAGCTCCTGCTGCCACCTTGCACAAGGGCTAGGGAGAAGTGGGGATCATATCTGGAGAAAGCTCTGGGCAGACCTTAGAGTCCTTCCAGTATCTGAAGGGGGCCACAAGAAAGCTGAAGAGGGACTTCTTGCAGGAGCATGTGGTGACAGGACAAGCAGTAATGGTTTTAAACTGAAATAGGGGAGATTTAGATGAGATATTAAGGAGAAATTCTTGACTGTGAGGGTGGTGAGACCCTGACCCAGGCTGCCCAGAGACACTGCGGCTGCCCCAGCCCTGAAGGTGTTCAAGGCCAGGTTTGACAGGGCTTTGAGGAACCTGGTCTGACAGGAGGAACTCCTGCCCAGGGCAAGGGGTTGGAACTAGATGGTCTTTAAGGTCCCTTCCAATCCAAACCATTCTGTGATTCTATGATTCTGTGTACTATGGATTGGGATGAGGAAAAGTCTGTGAAAATGAGGAAGAATCTGTTAGTAGCTCAGAAACACCGAGAACAGAAGGATCTGAAAGATGAAATGGGTGCAGTGGGGTGGTGTGCTCTGGGACTGGGACTTCAGTCCTTTAGTCACAGAGCTCTGCAGCAATGGAAAAGAAAGTAGGACATGACAACTGGACAGAAGTAAGGAGGCTGCTGGGGAAATGACAATTTCACAGGGGAAGCCTCTAGGTCACCCCCACATTACATATTCTGCCTGGTTCATGCTTGGAAATGTATGTATGGCTGAGCACCAGCTAAGTATTTTTAGAGGGTCTGTGGGCTTAAACCACAGCACACCACAACTTCCCCTACATCCCCACCTCTAAGTAGAAGCAATAACACCAACAAAACTGGGTTCTTGCAAGACCCACCTTAATGTGTTCTCAGAGAAGGAACCTGAGCATGGCCTGTAATAAGGACGTGGCATGTGCAAGCTGGCTCCAAGACCAAGCCAGAAACAGCCCAACAAACAGCCCAATGAGTTGAGCACTCCAAGGATGTACAAAGATAGAGGCAGAAGCCACCCACCATCCTGGGTGTTCATGTCCCATGTATGTTCTTTCAGTGCATCAGAAAACACAAGTGCAAGACTTAACTTGAGATCCCATCCCTGAATACTCTGAGAAGCTGCTGATCTACAGAGGTTCACATTTTGGTTTTTTTTTCTAAGTGTACTTAAAACTGAAAACTAAATGGATTTAAAACTAAAAGTGGATTGCACTTCCCTCTCTATTTTTCCAGGATTCTTTAGAAAAAAACAGAGAGAAGATGTTGAATTGCCTGTGAGGTGCTTTGCAGCAGAGACTTGCATAACAACAGGCTGTGACTTTCCCAAGCCGTGAGCAGCTGGAAGGCTAGCCCAGAAATCCTCAATCCCACTTGTCTTGGCTCCCACTCCTAGGTGTCTGTTAGCTTGTTACCACAGCTGAAAGCTAAATCCAGAGACGGAGTGCTCACACCAACGTGTGTTGCACAGTCTCCTTCATTGCACGCTCTGTTTCTTCGACTCACTTGCCCATCCCTTTTCATGTCTCGCTGCTTCTGACAGCTCTCCCCACTTTTTTGTTTCCCCATCTGTGTTTTCCTCACACCTTTTATTTAAGGCCCAACTCCAGAGCTCTGCATTCCTTCTCTCCCATCTGCCTTGTCACCTGTCCTCAGACAAACAGGACTCACTCTCTCACATGCCTCCCGTAAGGCTTTACTAGTTAAACCCACAGCATCCAGAACGCTGGCTGGGGTCAGGGCTGCATAATGCATGACCCAGAGAGCACAAAGCCCATCAGCACTAACAGGCAGCAGCTAGAAGTTATTTTGGGGACTAAGAAGAGTCCCTAAATGAACCCCAACGCTGGCTAAGCGTGTGTAATGTATGGAGAGTGTGCTACAACGGGGCATGATGCTCCTGATGCGTTAACAGTCACATGAGAAATGGTTCACAAAGGGAAGGGAAATGTACAGAACCAGATGTAGCCTGTATTCAACGGCCAGAAGAACGTGGAAAAAGCACCAATGTTCTGTGACTTTTCAGTCTGATCCTGTGAATAGGAAAACTAAAAAAAAAAGGCCAGCAGGAGAAAGCTGCAAGCTGTATTCTGCAGGAACCAAAAGCACTTACAGCCTTACCAAATGAGAGATGAACTGCTTTGGAGGCAGCAGCAGCAATCAAAATTGACACAGAACTTAAATTCTTTATCTAATGAGAGCTAAACATGTTGGCTGTGAATCTGCAAATCCCTTAGTATGCAAAAAATGTACCTGAAGACAAAAGGCACAAAGGGATTGGAAGACTTATTAAGCCCGGGAGCTGGAGCCAAAATAGACTGATCTGTCTGGGTCTCTACGACCATGCAAATGAAACTGCTCTGCTGGAACAGACTGCATAGAAGAACCCAAATCCAAAGGGATGCTGGTACTCAGTGACCCCCGTTCAGGTAAAGTACAAGGTGATAATTCTATTCTCTACCAGTTTGGTGCTACCTCCAAGAAAGCACCTTCTGCCTGAGGTATCACGTGTAGCCTGATGTGTGAAACTGCTGGTCTCCAAGCTGAGAGTCACCTCATCTCTCCCAGGATTCATCTATTCATTTTCAGCAGGACTCAGGAAAATTGACCAAGTTGGTCAGAAAACTCACTCTCTTCAACCTGTGCAGGTCATTTCCCAGAGCAGAGAGGCAATGGAAGGAATTCTTCAGGCAAAGATGGCAGAGGGTGGAAGGAATGGTGACGATGGGAAAAGTGCTCCAAGCAGCAGTCCCTGAGCAACACTGACCCACAGATCAAGACTAAGTCAGCAATGTGCTGTGGACAACTTTCTACTATCAGGGAATAACTTTTCTACTTCCAAAGCACCTCATTCCTCTGCAGGGTCCCAGAGAAGACAGAGGGTCAGCAGGACACACACTGAGAACGACCACCCAGGGGACTCACTTTGTCTGTTCTTTATTGAGGTCTGTTCTTCCTGGATTGTGGTGTCTGTGACTCTGGCAAAGGCAGCTGCCGTTGAACAGTACCCATGATGAACCAAATAGGATGAAACCATACTAGAAAACAAGAAAACACAAACAGTTGAAGAGGGATTGGTAAAACAGGGTAATCACACTGGAGAATAAACTTCAACACAACAGAAACCACAATTTCAGTAACCAAACTCAGCTTGCTCAGGCAATAACCAGGGTCCTACTTCTGGGTCCAGACAGTGTACATTTACTAGATGGGTATCTGGTTCTCAGCAAACAGAAGGGAGACTCTAAATTCACCTTAAGGCAGGAAAAAAAATTAAAAAAATTAAGACTCCCAATGCATAAACAGTGTTTATTTAATTACTGCTGTCCAAGGGTCACTTGTAAGAGCTCAGTACTAAGATACAAAATCTGAAGCTCAGAGAGGCTCATGGCTTTCAAGCAGATCTCAAAAAACAAGATTCTGGTCCTGAATTTCTTACATTGTCTACTTTGCCAGCAATTCTATCTCCTTAGGAATTACACATGTATCTTTTATCTGCTGATTTACAAAGAGTAGACTGTTAGCATTGACTTTACAAACATCAACACATTTTTAAGTTGCATTTTCAACTTGTTGGGAAGGGGAGGCAGTATCACTGTCAGAAAATAAACCCAAAAAAATCCTTCTGAACAAACCATTTCCAAATCATTTGAGCCTTCTCAGGATAAGGTGGGTAAATGTTAATGCTCACTGGATTTTAATAAAATCTAAAAAGCCAGCACAGGATTTCAAAGCTGAATCTCAAGATAGGCTTCTCATGATGAAGCTGGTACTGACCTGATCAAGTCACAGCTCACAACACGCATTCACCCCAGCTGCTTTCAGTACAACAAAGAAGTATTTTATGAGCCAGCAATAATTTCAGGTGTAACACTGTAAGCAGGTGTGTCACTTTTAAAACAAGTTTTAAAATCAAGTGTTTCTGACACTGTTTGGTATAAACCATGGTAATGAACTGATCCCTCTGTGTCGCCCTGGCTCAGCCTGGCTGATCTGGGCTGGCAGGAATGGAGGGGAGAAGCCAGTTCTTGCCTCAGTGTAATTCAGAAGCCAGAGGCTGCAAAGATTTAAATGCTCTACAGAAATCTGAGCTCCTTCCTACACCCCTTCTGCCCCTGGCACCACAGGACACATCCTGCCTGAGTACACAGCAGCACTACACACTGGTCGTTAAGTCAGGACAATTTTCATTAATGACTTAGCAGTTCTGTGTCTCAGTGCTGCACGCTCTCAAACATTCAGCAGCTTGTCTGCATCCAGGGGAACCTCTCCTGAGCCTTTCTTCCCCCCCCCAGAGGGATGCCTTTGGGTAAGATTTAGGATGCCTCAAGACCTTCCTCGGGAAACTTAAAAATCTCTCTAGAGAGTCCCTTTTCTACATTTATACCCAGGCTGTATTATTTGTAACTCTGTCTGCTTTTTGTATAATTGAAAATACTTTTATCCGCATGTGCTCTGCAGACAGTGTGTTTGTCACCAGGAACTCATACAAACCTTTCTATCTGTTGTTTAAATAAACTGCACAGCTTAACTAGCTAGTCATAGAATCATAGAATGGTCAGAGTTGGAAGGGACCTTAAAGATCTTCAAGTTCCAACCCCCCTGCCATGGGCAGGGACACCTCTCACTACAGCAGGTTGCTCAAAGACGTTTCAGTCGTTTCAGTTTCTCATTGAATGTGACCAAAGACTCAAGAATGGGTGTCTCAGTTCATGAGCACATCTAGACTGAAGGTGTAGTTCACTATTAGTGGATCTGGAATTGTGACAGTTTAATATATTAAACACAACTGGGCTGGCACTGGTGAATTGGTCATCACTCAGAATTTAAACCTCGCTGCTGCACCCAGCCTCCCACCTTGCTGGGGAGTGTTAGAACACAAGGGGGTTTACTTTCTGCCAAAACTACTTTTGCCTCTTAAGGCAACAGCAGTTTGCCCTTTAATTCTCACAGTACAGTTCTTCCTTCACCATCTCCTCAATTCCATTCACAGTATTTTTATCACACTTCTGCCTTGCGTCTCTCAATGGTTTCCCTCAACGCCATGGCTCTGTATATGTGTTCCTTGACTTACACCCACCCCATACCTTTGCATATCCTGTCTTGGTTTTTTTCCCCATGGTTTTCTCACTTTTACCACATACTCTTGGAGAGAAAGAACATCACATGATACTTACATTAAGGGTGCATCACACATTCACACAGTAACAGAATGGTTTTTCTCATCTGTTTTTCCCCCAACAAGTCCTAGCATTTATTTTTTTTCCTGCACACTGGCAAGTAAATGAGCTGACATTTGTATGTGATGATTCATCATAACCCAAAGACCTCATTCCCTCCTGAAAGGGACCCTCCTGGTCCCTTTTTACCAGTCATTTCTAAATATCCTCAACATCACAGACACTACCAGCATGCATCCAAGGCTCTCTACAGACTCCTCCTCTCAAAGTGACAAACCCTTTTCCACTCATTCCCTCTCTTGTCTCTGTTTTAAACAATTCATAATCCACACTGGACATGTTGGACACGTGCCCTCAGCCTCTCTGCACAGTCCCCCTTTCAGTTTGCAGCAAGAGAACTTCTCAAAAGCCTTTTGAACTTCCAAGACAAAGACAGCAGCCCAAGAACCACACCCACATGTCTGCTGGCTCCCCTTCGCAAAGCCCACGTCCTATTTCTCCCCACGTCCAACGCATCTACCCTTCATTAGTGCTTTTACGGATTTGTCCAAGCCAGACATCAAGGTTTTCTCAGCCCGTTGCTGCCTGACTCTCTTCTGAAACCCTTCATGAAGCACAGCACCATACACAACACCCTCCCCTTCTCCTGATCCAAGACACTTTGGAATTCAACTGGTTATAGTCTCTTTTTATACTGCATCCTCTAATGGTCCTAACAAACTCCTTGGCAGGCCTCCTGCTCCTTATTTTCTTGAAGAAAGATGTTATTATTTTCAAGAGCCTCTGCTAGTTGCTTGTCAAAGGCTTTGCTGGTTGCTCTGAATTATTTGCAAATAACTAAATATAAGACTAGAAGACAAGAATGATCACACAGGTGCAATCATCACTGCATCTGAGTCTCCTGGATGACAGCAACCAGCATCAGGTGTTTAGGGAAAGGGTATAATAACAAGGTGAAACACAGAGGTATTTGTAATCAGAGATAAGAGCAATCAGAGATAGAAGCAACAGCCACAGACCTGGGGGTTTAAAACAGAACTATGAAATTGGCCTCCATGAATTACTGTGAATAGTTAAATGTGTATCTTTTAAAATGCACTTATACTTAAATCACAACAACCCCTTGCAGCAGCAAGTCCCACAGTTTCATGTAATCAGGGAAAAAATATTTTGTTCTTATGTCAGAAGGTGCTCTTTCTCAAATTCTTGTTTTGAGAAACCATGAACAAACACTTCCTAGTAACGCTCTTTATGGTGTCACTGAGTGACAGACAGCTACAGTCCACCTCCCTCGGTTACCTGTTTCCAAGCTGTGGAGCCTTAGTCAGCTCTGTCTTTCTTCAGGCAGAAGATACTCCTGACAACTCTTGCCAACTGCTCTCATCAAGTTCCACTCAATCCTTTTTGCAAGGGGAAATGCATTCAAGAATCATAACTTTATAAAGTCCTATCATTGTGTGTTCAGTTAGGCTGGGCTTGGAAGCCTTTGGCTTAGGCTGTTTCTTGCTCTTTCATTTCTGAATTCAGCTGACTTACAAACTGTCTTTGCTCCTACGTTAGAGTTTTTATGGTGTCCTCTCCACTCCCCTTCCCCCAGTGCATCACCTCAAAGTGTATTGTTCTTCCATTCCTACAAGCTTTCATGAAGTCTTTGGCTGAAAACTTCTCCCATATCTTTTACATTTGAAACAGCAGCAATCTACACAGGAAAGACTATTAAACAACAAAACAGAGGGTAAAACAAATTGAGCAAAATGCACTCACTGGCATTTTTTTGCCATAAGAAAGCAAAAATTAGTATTAAAAAAAAAGTATTTCAATCCTAACAGAACAAAAGAAGATGAACAGAGCAGTGACTTACTTCTGCAGCATGGCTTGCCACTCGCCTAGTCTGTCTCCTATGGGAAACCGCTTAATGGTGCTCTGGATCTTTGCTCGCCACTCCCTCATGTAGTCCTCAATGTCGAACACAAAGGGCTGCTGCCCAAAGTTGGCATCCACAATCTCTCCTGGCGTCTGGAGACCCACTGTCGGGTAGAGATTTGACTGGGAAGAAGAAAAAGAAACCTGTATTAAACCCAGCTTTTTGTCTCTGGTTCCAATCACGCGGTTCGGTATGGCAAAGGAGCCTTTAAATTGAAAAATATAATGGAATAGGAAGGGGCAACAGCCCTTTAGGGACAACCCAAGGAACCCCAGGAATATTGTGCAGTTATTAAAAAACATAAAAACAGAGCAATGGGTTCAGTCTCCAGTGGTCTGAGGTTGATGCCATGACTCCTCTCTACGGCGTGTCCACTTTGTAGCTCAGTTTGCTGCAATTTCTACCAGAGTTCAAGAGTCATCAAATAATAGCAATAAAATGAAAAGGGCATCATCTCAATCAACAGAACTATGGGTTCCTGGTTGTTTCAACTGAACTCTCTTATTTCTTGGAAACTGATTTCTGAATATTGTACATCTCTGATGAAAAGGGAACGGATGGTAGTGGAGCTCTGAGGTCAGGTCTTTGATGATCCCAAGACAGCATGCCATTCACACCAGAAATTCCATAGCTGATAGACAAATTTCATTTCAAGAACAAGTATATGGATCCAAATGGAAGCTTTGACTTGCCATCAGAAGATAGGGGAGGGGGGGAGAGGAAGGTTATCATCACGAAAATTCCTCTGAAATCCCGCCAATAATTCAGCTCCCAAAGATTATGTAGCTGAAAATAGGTAGTCAAACTCTATGTAGAAGTTCAGGCTATTCTAAGAATAAGCTTATGGATACAAATTGAATCCCTGAGCCCACTGAAATGTGGGGAAAAGAGAAAAAGAATCAGAAAAGGTAAAGGGGTGCCTGGTTCTCGTCATTCTGGATCACATTTTTTAAGAGAATGCTCCATTCCCTGACATGTTACTTTTCTGCAGCACAGATGACTTTTCTGTTTGCAACACAGACTTCAGTAAATCCTCTGATTCCAAATTACTTGTCGATGGCCTGGGGGGTTTAGGAGGAAATCTCTCTCATGAACTGCTTGGTGTTGGGTTTTTTCACTTGACACTGGAGACTGCCACAGCCAGAACCCAGACACTGGGCAAAGACGGATGGTTTTGTCAGCGTGTTTCTCAATGACTCCGGACATACAGCCCCCACAGTCGATGCTGCATTTGGAAGACAATGATCTGTGATGAAGTTGGAATCCTCGCTTCAATTCCAGAAGAAGGAAGCAACACATTCTTGGAGGCAGTGAGGGATGAGAGGAGGCATGTCAGCAGCCCACAGACCCAGGCACAGGACGATGAAGTTTCAGAGAAAGGAGCATCCCCACCATTCAGGAATGCGTGTTACCACTTTTTTACCAGGGCATCAAACAGAATTACACCCCCTCACTCTTCCCCCTCCCTTCTGATTGCACCCCTAGTTAAAACACTGAAAATAGTTGTACTTACAGGGAGGTCTGTAAAGGCTATACCTGTGGGGGGAAAAATATTATAATTAAAAAGACAAAGGGTTTTATTCCCTGCTTAGATACATCCTTAACGTGCTACAAAACATTACTGCATTTCAACAAACCCCAGCTCTGACCCTGTATTTCACCGCTTGTGATTTTCAGAAGTAACTTCCCTCTGCAGTACCCTCCCCTGCAAGGTTTTGCATCTGGAGAAAGGTTCAGGGAAAAGCCTAATGTTTCAGACATCTTTCCCCAAAATGTGATTTTCTAAAAAGCAGCTCCTCTTTCCTTTGCTTCTCCCTGTGTCATTATGAAGGAGTTTGTTTTCAAGACTCACTTTGGCTTTAGAAAACAGAGTTTTACTATAACGTTGCTTCACTTTAGGCTGTAACTAGTTCTTCTCACCAGCTGGAAAGGCAGGAATGAACGTTCAACCTTCTGCACTACAGCTGGGGACCAGCCCTGCAGCAGGTCAGAGGTGCAGCCAGGAGCACCTGAGAAACACTGGGCAAAGAACAGCTTCACCCTCAACTACGCTGCTGTGGTCCCAGATAGGAGAGACAGGAAAGTGTATGGTTTCCTTTTATATTTACATTTGCCACAATAGAAAATAGGTATTTAAGCAGCTGCTAATGGAGCTAAGGCTGGAGACAACACTTGGCTACAGTCAGGTGGGCACAGCCCTGCATCCGAGTGAGGTGTGAGGTACCGCTCAGAAGGAGGGGTCCTGTGGTGTGACCCTCCATCCACCAGGAGCCAGACCCATCAACGAGGCAGGAGCACGGCAAGATGTCCTTTGTGTCCTTTATGTCCTTTATGTCCTTTCTCTGTTGAGGACTCCAGAACTGGACAGAGGACTCCAGGTGGGGTCTCAGGAGCACAGAGCAGAGGGGGAGAATCCCCTCCCTGGCCCTGCTGCTCATGCTGCTTCTGCTGCAGCCCAGGCTGGGGTTGGTTTCTGGGCTGCCAGCGCGCACTGCCGGCTCCTGGGGAGCTTCTCATCCAGGAGCACTCCCAAGTCCTTCTCCTCAGGGCTGCTCTCCAGCCATTCTCTGCCCAACCTGTATTTGTGCCTGGGATTGCCATGTCCCAGGTGCAGGACTCTGCACTTGGTTTGGTTGAGCTTCATGCCATTTGCACTAGCCCAGCTCTCCAGCCTGTCCAGGTCCCTCTGGATGGCATCCCTTCCCTCCAGTGTGTCAGCTGCACCACCGAGCTTGGTGTCATCGGCAAACTTGCTGTAAGTAAGTCTTCTTAATCTGAATTAATGTCTGACTTTGGAAATGCTTGGACCAACCCGTCAATGATCACAGGTGGACAAGTCACCTTTAAAAAGTAAAAAGACTGATACAGGCCATTTTTAGTCAGTTGAATAATACACTAACTAAACTTCCTACCTCTTTATTTCCCCCCCCCAGGCATGAGGCATTTCATCCAGCCTCCCCCCAGCTGTGCAGCAGCAGAGGAAAGGAGCAGAATCCTAACCTACCTGAAGAAATGAAGCAGCACAGAAACCATGTTACGTGCTGGAAATATTTATGTCTTGGAGCCAATTTACACCTCCTGACTGCTGCTTAGTGCACTTTTTCTCTGAGGTTTCTTAAATCTTACCCAAAAACCTGGGAAAGGACTCGTAACACATGCAAAGCATTAAACAGCAGCAGCAAGAGCAGGGCAGGAGCACCCCCCTCCTGAGAACACCTTTCTTTACTCACCTAAACTGTGGCCGTTCTTTGTGTAAAAGCAGGTGTTGTTGATAAGGTTAACACAGCAGCCGATCACATCCCCCGTGGTGAAGGTAGGGCCGTAGGGCTGCCCTGTCCCCGAGGAACAGAAGGAGTGCCCATCATCACCGTGGTACCCGTATGAATGCTTATCCCACCCTGCACAAGACAAGACAAGGAAACAGGTCAGCAAAGAAGCCGGTTTAGCAGAACAACGTGGCAACTGCAGCTCTTCCAACACAACTTTCTGGTAGGAAGTTGGAAATTTTGATTTCTGCTTCTCATTCATCCCATTAATTAATTTTCACATACCACTGACTGAAAAGAAATTAACAACCACCAATCATAACTCATCATCTGGGTTTCAACTTCATTTTTCCTTTATGAGAAATAATAAAAACAGACTGCCAAAAGTCATGCTGACAGAGACAACAATTTTTTGTTTAAAAAAAACCCTTAAATCTCTGTTTCTATTTTATCTTGCCTGCAGTGAAACAAGCTCCCCTTTGTGAAACATTTGTGTTTCCCAGTAAAACTATCTGCCAGCAAAACAGTTAATAAGATAACTCTCGCCCAACTGCAGCTTTGTCCCTGAGTGCTGATTAGTATTGGAACCGAGCGGCTTGAGGCATCGTTTGCATTCTCACATTTACACTTCTCTTTTAACAGTTAATAAGGATTTCTGCATTCTCCTCAGACAACAACATCTGCCATTCTGTGGACAGTTTAAAACACAAACTTTAAATGTCAATAAGCAATTTTCCAAGTGGTCAGCTCTAACATTAATACCTTTTATTCCTTCTGTCAGTGACACCACGCTAAGGGTTGAAGCTGGGCTCTGCCTACTCGCTCTTTTCTATATCTCACAGTAATTCTAAACTCCTGATTTTATTCTGTTCTACCCCAATCCTGTCTCAGCTTCTTCTGTGAATTTCTTACATGTAGAAATGCCAGATAACTGGTAACTATTGCTAAGAAAAGAGATTAATCCATCCTTTAAAAGCTGAAGTGCTCCTCAAGCAACACACTGGGCTGCTCTTTCTTGCAGGAGAGGACAGTGCTCCCATGGTTGTGGCCACAGAGTGATTCAGCAAATGCCACCTGAATCTACTGACCTGGCCCTGCCAAATTCAGTTGCCACTACTGCCCAAAATGGCTTATCCCTGCCTCTCCGAGGAGACCAGCCTCAGCAGGGAGGTGAGTCACCAAGAACGTTCTCAGAGAGTTTAAAGAAAGCACGACACACACTGTCTTATTCGAAGAATTCCAGAAGAACCAGAATCTTCTGCAGCTCTTTGGAGCCTTCCTCTGAAATACACCACCAAAACCACATCTCACAGAGAGATGGACTTCTGTCAAAGAGCCTAAGACAGACACAACATCAGCAACAACCACCTGCTCTTAAAGGGCAGACCAGGTCTCAGGAGTCAGGTCCGTCTCCCCTTGGAGCAGCTCCCCCCACACTGCTGACAGTACTGCCCGTCCTACGTCATATCTCCGTGCAAGACCAGGACAGCAGCACTGACAGCACCTTCAGCAGGCTCTAAAACAATGCCAAAATGGGTTGCCAAGAGCAAAGGAGGGAGCAACAGGGACTCTGGAGTCTGTTGTCAAACTTCCACTGCTCATCCAGTGAAAACATCATGGAAATACAAAGTTTTTAACATTGTGGTTCCTCTCCACTATCCCTTTTGTTTTCTCTGCTGGCTCATACAAGGCTGCCATCGCTCATCTATTATTTCAGTGTCCCCAAACACAGACCAGTTACATGTGTGTCAGTTCAGAACTTCTCTGATTAGGCTGTTAGCAATTTCAGATGGTAACTCTGATCAATCAACTGATCTCCTAAACTACTTAATAAAACAATCCACATACAGGCTCTTCTGCGCACACAATATTCCTGGCATTACAAAGCATTTAATAAGAATCAGTCATCAGTTCCATCTGAGTGGTCGGATGGACCAGGCAGGGCTATTGTGAGAAATGCAGCAGCGTGCTCAACCGTGAGGACAATTTCCCAAAATACTTGTGCCAATGCAGATTCTGCAGTGTAAGAAAGAAACTCAAAAGGTTTCATTACCTACAGATCACAACTGATCCTACTGCGAGCACAAGGCTTGTGCTTCACAGCATCAGAGCTTGCTGTGCCACCAAAGGTGGTGAGAAACTCATTGGTGACATGAACTTCAATTAGAAGAGACTGGATAAAGGCTTTGAGGACAGTGTCAAATTTGGGATGCATCACAACAGTGCCTGGAAAACACTTGATTTGAATTGTATTCTCCACAACCACCAAAACCACCAGTTAAGGAAATCTCACTAACCCAGCACTTTGCTAATCATACACAGAGTTAACTTCTTCAACTCGAACATTCTGTAGTGCTGAATCTGGACCTGACACAACACTAAATATTGTAAATTTAGACTTATCAAATCACCATGGCCATCTTAAAAAAAAAAAAAAAAAAAAAAGCCAAATTTGTTTGAGAGAACTTACTGTACTCACCACAAACATAGGCTCAGTGGCATTATTTATATGCCTAACCTCTAGTTATTAATTAATCCAGTGTATCAGTATTTCTAAAATCCTGCCCAGAATAAACACGAAGGCAAAGGCACACAGGTCATTCCAGCACTGGCCAACTTCAACCAGCTTCTGAAATTCCCTAGTAATCTCAATTAAAAATAACAATCACAGTTCTAATACTTCTAGGTCAGAGTTATCTGGGCCTATTGATTTAAACAGCGCATCCCTATCAAATGCGCTTGGCATTATCTGGGATTAGCAGCAGAGCGGGAAGTAACTTATCACATGTATTTCACAAAAACATCCTCCAACTTCTCTCCAATTACAAAAACACTTCCCGAAAACTTTAGGACTTTTCTGCATCATTAACAATTTATTATCGCCACCTAGTAACAGGTCTGTGATATTACACCCTTTGCTCTGACTCCTGTGAGATTACTCATGTTTCTGGTCACTCCACAGCCTCTTCCTTTCCAAAATCTAATGCTGTTTTCCTAAGGGCTGAATCAGATTTCCTATACGCCTTCCCCACTCTTACATCTGCTAATTCTCCGGGCAGTTTAACCTCCGTTACCACTTGTACTCAAGTATTTCAACTTCTGTTGTGATCCAGAAGGTGGAGATTAGATGTTATTATCTGCATGGCCTTAAAAAGAATGGCCATACAGGATGAGGGGTCAACCCAGATAAGTACCCTGCTCAAGAAGCAGACACTTAGGAGATGATGTAAGCACAGGACACACATATATCTTGCTGTTAAGAATAAATGACACCACTTTCCAACCAACCACCTGGAGCAGAGACATACTGAGCCAGATGGAAATTGTGCTCATTTAATGATCCTCACAGGATTTTCTTTCCATTACATTGTCCAGTCCTCCCTTAAGCACACAGAAATGCTCACACCATCCACTATATCCTGCAACACAGCGTTTCACTCAAGCTGCATGAAAACCTGCCTCCTACTACTTGTATTTGACACTTGGTAGTTCTTGCAATGGGCAAACTATGTATTCGGTCTCTCCAGAACATCCATCATTGTATAGACCTCTACAAAATCCCCACAATAACCCCTTTTCCAGCCTGACGACTCCTACCTTATTCAGCTACTCCCCGCATTTCTGGTCATCATCATCACCTGAACCTTTTCTGGACTGATAGTGCTGCTTTAGTGAACGGGGATGAAGGTACACCACAGAGAAGGGAAGCAGCCGTAGCTGTTCTCCGTGCTGTTCCCTAGCTCTCTGGGAGCTAATCCCAGCATTTTCCCCTTTATTAGCCTTCTTACCACTGGACTGATGTTTCCATGAAGCTATTGTGATCACTCCAAAATGCATCATCGCTCTTGTGACCATGACCTCTCTGTGCGGATTCCTGTCTGCCATCCCACCGAGCCTCAGCCCACTCCCACAGCTCCTCTCCAGCACCTTCCACCCCACCACCCTCGGTGGCTTGCAATCCTCCAGCCTGGGCTAGCGAGAAACAGGCAGCTGCTTCTCAGAAAACCCCAGGAGTACTCACACACAGACAGCTTCTGACTGGGAACTCATTCCAACAAGGCTGGGAGGGGTTTAAATAAGATCCCATTTCAGTCTCCTGGTGATAGCTGATGTCTGGAGCAATGGACACTTCACACCTACATGCAGCTGACCAAGACTAAAAATTCTCAAATCCAAGTGGATTCCTTACAAAATTTCAGAAATCTGGATAACTGGAGAATGTGCTTTTCTTGTTCTTATAAAAAGTAGATCAAGAACCCTCAAAGGACCTTATCCTACAGACTGAAATCCAGTGAGCTACAGTGTGGTTGGAGAGTCCAGTTAGCACAGCTCTCATTTCTTCCTTTTTCTTCCCCATCCTCTCTTCAAAAGCACAAAATCATTGTGAAGAGAGGAGACAGGCAGAGGACAGAAAGGATCTGGCCAACTGCCCCGTGACAGTCGTCAAAGCAGAACCTGAACAATCCCACCTCTTTTGGCTCCTGTTTTCACTACAGCTCATTTTGAAGACAAGTGCACTTTGAACACACAAATATAAAGATGTAGGTAGGGCCTCAGCAGCCAGGGAACAGAGAGGTTAAAATGACATCTGTTTGAATCAGACACTTCAACCCTCATCCTCAAATATATGTATAGTATTTATTAACAGCCAGAGAGATGCAGAATAGCTTAGACTGTATAATCACCCAGAAAATAGCAGCCTTCCAGGATCTGAAGGGAAGCTCCAGGAGAGCTGGAGAGGGACTCTTGGTCAGGACGTGACAGGACAAGGGGTAATGGTTTTAAATTGGAAGAGGGAAGATTTAGATGAGATATTAGGAAGAAGTTCTTTACTGTGAGGGAGGTGAGACACTGGAACAGGTTGCCCAGGGAAGCTGTGGCTGCCCCATCCCTGGAGGTGTTTAAATCCAGGCTGGATGGGGCTTGGAGCAACCTGCTCTAGGGAGAGGTGTCCCTGCCCATGGCAGGGGGGTTGGAACTTGATGATCTTTAAAGTTCCTTCCAACTCTGACCATTCTGTGATTCTATGAATGGGTAGAAAGAAAAACAGAACCCTATGACGACATTTTTGTATGTCCAGCACCAAACTGAAGTTCTGCTTGGCCTGCTAACAAAAAAAATGCAGACATGTTGATCTTCTTGGCAGAATATCTTGATCCCAACACACAGTGAAAACAATGAACAGCAAGTTCCATTGCTGCTGTTTGAGAAACAGGCCAGAATGATGCAATGATAGACCACGGGGCAGAAAAGACTTGAGTTACTTCAGGACACTTGAGCTACTTACACGATCAACTCATAAATGCTCACATTTAAGTGAGCACTGAAGTTAAGTGTGCTACTAGTACCCCTAGCTCTCCTACATCCATCCCTGCTCACTCATTGCTCATTCAGTGTCAGCCCTGCTCTACTCTTGACTTTTTAGGCAGTGATGAGCCTTAGGTCCACACCTGAGATCTGGCTTTGCCTCCCAACGCAGCAACTGGGAACGGTGCTACTGACCTAGCACACTATGTACCTCTTGGCACTACAGAGGTAACACAGCATTTCAGCTTTCCATTTTGAGAGTGTGGCACTGTGCACAGAACCTCTTCCAGCAGGTGAAAGCTGGCATCGTGGCTACCTCACACATCCAGAAACACAAGGACCTGGACACGCTACTCAGTTTTGAAAGCACGGAACATCAGGTTGTGCACAACAGAGGCAACACAGTGCGGCATGGCCTGATGGACAGTACCACGAGCAGTAGGTCTGTGCTGGCCTGTGGCTCCTTCTGCACAAGGTGTAGAGCAGAATGGAGACTGAGGACTTTCAGCATCACAGTTCAACCAAGCCAGACGCACCAGTGGGCACAAGAGAACTGGGAAGGCAACATCCTTGGGGATTGTGGAAAAGGTGGTTGCTCCAGTAAGTGATGGCCTGACTCCTTAGACCCTTCCTGCTCTGCCACTTGCCAGGCTTAAAAGGATGACAGAGAGATGGACTTTACTGTTGACATACAGACCATCCCCTGCCCATGCCCATTCCGGGGGACAGATGTGTTCCACTGCAGCTCAGCCCACATGGTTCAGGAAATCCAGCACCCGGTGCAGAAGCTGCTGTGAAGGGCAGGGCTTTGCTCACAACAAATTCAGTGGTGGCCTGACCTGAGATGGCCAAAACCTGAAATATCTCAAGAATAAGTGATGATAGTGAAATACGTATTCGGCCATAGGAAGGCAAGATGGAAGTTCCTTGGAAAGAATCTGAAGTAATATTTGTACATAGGGGGATTGTCTCTGTTATATCCCAAATAATGTAGGATTTTGGAGGCTTAATCTGCAGGCCAGCCCCCAGTGACTGTTCTAGAGCCTTCGCAGTGTCTGCATCTTTCCAGATTTTAACTTTCTTCTCTTTGTATTTCAAAACACTTCTCATTTTTCTCCCCTCCTTGTTCCTGTCCAGTATTTCGCTTGTGACATTCCTCTTCCAACTCTTCTGGACAGCAATTCCAGGTTCCCCTAGCTGCCCGTGCCACTGAGTGTGCAAACACTAGCCACAGAGAGACTTGTGTCAACACACTGAAATAAGCCAAAGAAAATAAATTTAATAAGATTTATTGAACACAAAATCCAGCAGAAACAGATGTACAAACTTTTGCTTGTACAGTGCTTGGGCACTGGGATGTTGAGGGTGGAGCTAGCTACAGAGCCCAAAATTGCTGCTGGACAATGCTCCAGCGGGAGGCTGGGCCATCTCCATGTGCTGCTGGTGCTTGGCCAGCTCCGGGTCTTTGGCAGCAGCAGAGAATGATGTCAGTGGAGGGGAAAGTACATTAAACAGAGGCTGAACAGATGAGTACAGTGTGGGGAGAAGTAGGATGCTGCTGTTCAGGGTTGCTTCTACAATGTCCTGAACAGAGCAGTCCCAAGGAGGGACTGGTGTCTGCAGGGACAGGACAAAAACAAAGATGGGGATGAAGCCATTAGGACAGCAGAAAAAGAACCACCCTGTGTGTTGACTGCTCCACTATCTTCCAGTGGGCTTGGCTCTGGCAGTGGATGTGCACCTGGTGGATGTTAGCTCGGAGCAGTGAGAGCCTGCCTTTGTCCCTAGCAAAGGGGAGGCTGAGCAAGCCCCTGTGGTCCTACAGCTTTAGAAGATAAATTGGCTGGTCAAAAGAAAAGCCTGTTGTCCCCAGAAGCATCTGGGGTGCTGCAGCATCTCAGCTGTATGCCAGTTTTATAACATTTATGCTAAACCATATGAAGTTGCATAAACATCAGATGTTTGGGGGACAACAAGGAGGCAGCTTTGTTTTTCTTCATTCAACCGTGCTTCAGAATCAGGCCAATTATTAATGTTACAACTCATCTTTCTGTTTCAGTAACCAGCCTACAAAAACAGCAGCTTAGTGCCCACAGCAACCTATGCTGTAGATTTGGTGTTTGGGGAACAGGGGAGATGTTGTCCTGGCATGGAACAACAGTCTAGGTACAGTCCCAACACCAGCTGCAGGACAGAAATAGGACCAGGGAACAGCGTGCTTATAGTATTAAAGCATCTTCTTGGCAGAACTTCAAGGGCCTGGACATCTGCCCAGAACACATCTAGCAAAAAAAGATGTCCCTAAACCCCACTTACCCAGGAACACTAGGAAATGAAGAAGCCCCAGCTGGTAATACCCCAACCTTTTCCTTCCTCTTAACAGCTTCTACTTCTTCTGCAAGGTGGCAGAACGAGTCAGAATGCAGTAGAAGCTCAAACCCAGCACCAGAGGACCAATGTGTATACAGAAAATGAACCCACTTCATTCCACAGAGAACAAACTTCCTAAAGCAGGGGCTGGATGTGCTGAGGTCCCATAGTCTTTGTAGCACCGCACTAAATCATGTCCAAGGTAATGGTATCTGCTCCCAGCAGACAGAGCAGACTCAGCTGAGCCTGGTTTGGCCCCTGCAGAACAAGACCAGATGATGCTAATCAAAGAGAGAGCAGAATTCTTGGCAGCCCTGGCTGTATGTTTGGCTCAGACACTATTCCATGTTTTGAATAAAGTACTTGCGCTTACAACTGTAAAAGAGACACAGCACAGACCAAGGAGGACTTAAATGTGGCAAACATTCAGAGGAGAAGGGAAGGGGGAAAAACAATAAAATAGAAAACATAAAATCATACAATAGTTTGTCTTGCAAGGGACCTTAAAGGTTATCCAGTCCCACTCCCCCTGCCACCAGACCAGGCTGTTCAAAACCCCATCCCACCTGGCCTTGAACCCTCCCAGGGATGAGACAGCCACAGCTTCTCTGGGCAACCTGGGCCAGGGTCTCACCACCCTCACACCAAAGAATTTCTTCCTGAGATCTCATCTCAATCTCCCCTCTTTCAGTGTAAAGCCTTCCCCCTCATCCTATGGCTCCCCTCCCTCATCAAGAGTCTCTCCCCAGCTTTGCTGGAGCCCCTTTAGAGACTGGAGGGGGCTCTAAGGTCTCCCTGGAGCCTTCTCTTCGCCAGGCTGAACTCTCCCCCCTCCCCCCCCCCAAATCTCAGCCAGCCCTCACAGCTTCTCTCTCACAGGAACAAAAGGACAGAGTGACCCAAAGATAAAAAACACTCCAAAAGAAGACATCTCCAAAAATCTGGGGGATCCCGCAGAAGCTGGATGCTAACGAGCACTGCCTGACCCACCAGAGACTATAAGCAGAAAGCAAAATGACCTGGCACAGTGATTTTCAGATCAGATCAGCAACTCCTACCATTTGACAGCTACTGCATGTTAATGAGGCTTCAAAACAACATCAAACCAGAGTTTAAACGTAATTATATGAATTGACACTACCCATTGACTCATAAAGTGAAAAACAAAACCAGAAGGCTCTGGATGGCTGCCACACGGGCAATACCCATCAACAGGAACGGTCTGTTCCACCTGCCCCAGAGATTTGTTAATGCATTTCTCTATCACTTAGCATGCACCTCATCACAGGATACAGTAATCAAGATAAAAGTCCTACTTCCTTGAATGAATAAAGATAGCAACTCCCAACGCACAAGGTTGATGGGCCCTCTTCTGCCACAGTCACAACCAGATCTGGTTTTTCCTATCCAGAAGAGATCAAGACAAGCTACAAGCCACTTCCAGCCCTGGAAAGAGCACAGCGACAAAAGGTGTTGGTTCTATCTTTGTGGGTAGAACCTGTCTCTGTATGAAGTGGCTCAAAAAGTTGTCTGGCACAATCAGGTCACCATCACACTATTACACCCATTATATTCCCTGACACCCGCCACTGGAGGGGGTGGGGAGAGACACACGGGTGCAAAACAACATGGGACAGGGTTAAAAAGAAGTCAGATGAGGAGTGTTGCCATTTACCTGTTATGCACGAGGAGTAAAGAACAAGTTGGATACAGGGGCTTATCTCGTACGCTGGTTTCAAATCTCATCATATTAAATAATTCACATTTGCATTTATAGGCCAATTTTTTAACTTTCAGCTGATGAGCAAGGGTACCTCGACAAAAATACTAAGACACTTTCAGAAAAATCTTGCAATGTAATGGGCAAGAGCCATTTTACAGGGACACNTCTGTTATGCACGAGGAGTAAAGAACAAGTTGGATACAGGGGCTTATCTCGTACGCTGGTTTCAAATGAGGCAGAGCAGTTATACAATGCAGCCCAAAGCAATGTTAGAGCTCCATGTGGAAAGCAGGGGGGAAGCATCCATCTGCTACTAAAAACAATCCTCAAAATGGTATTTAATGGGGTAAGGAAACTATGAACAAAAAAAGATTTATATAAGGACAAGACCTTATGAGGAGAGAAGGCTTCCAGAAGATCTTGTCATGTTAAGGGGTTGCAACAAGGCTTTTTAGATTCTAAACTCAGGTCCCTTAAAGGCTTTCCACATCAATCAAGGTACCGCAGCAGAGTTTTCCACAGAGGATCATATTTAACCACCAGGAAAAATAACTGCTACCCATCAGTTTGAGTTGTAGCCAAATTTACCTTTGTGTTGATGTCACCTTTTATCTGAAAGGCTCAAAAAATAGGTACAGCCACTACAAAGAATTGGGTTTTTTAATCTGAAAAACAAGCAGTGCTGATTATAACTCTTGTTGACCACTAAATTGCCATCTCTGAACTGCCAGTCAAGTCTTACCTGTTATTGAGATTCCCTGGATTGTCCATAATCTGTGCTACAGCTGGAGATCCAGCCTGTGGGAGCGGTGAAGGCCAAACCATAGACCCCATCCCGCAATGCCGTCCCCACTCCACTTTGGAAACTGCTGTTTTCATATGGCCCAAACCCAACTCAACCCAAGCAGCTGGATGCCAGAAAGTTCCATGTAAAGGTGGAGCTTCAGTGTACCCACATCCTACATTTCTGGGAACACACTGCACAAGGAAATAGTGCAGAACCTCTATAAGGAGGCAGCCCACCTCCAGAAGAGTTACGGCATGGAAATCAGCACAGGGAAAGGCACAGGGCAGCCAGAACCCCCGAGCCAGAATCACTCCTCACTCACCCACACTCATGCCTGAGCACTTAATAGCTTGTGGAAACCCTTTGTTTGGTTAATCTTCCAAGGCCAGTGTTACCACCTTGAAATACTGATTCCTGGTTTTGTTCAGCCTGGATGATGGGCCTCAGCCTGGATGATGGACCTCAACACCTTCCCAGTTACCCCTGAACAAAATATGGTTACTGAAAGCTCAGCTTTCTGTCTGCCTCCTCCATTCAGACCTGAAGTCTGTGTGCCCAAATGCTCAGATAATTAAAATGGCCAAAAGAAAAAAAAAAAAAAAAGAAAGAAAGAAAATAAAAACACCGCCTCCCTAAAAACGCAACCAAGTGGCTGGCAGTGGTTCTTCTGGCTGCAGACAGGGCAACTGATACAAACACGTGAACTGAAGGGTGTCTGAAAGGGAAAAAGGCAGTAACTTGGACTTTATATAATCCTAATTTTCACATAAATAGCCATAAATAAAACATGAGATTAAATTTCACCTAAACTCAGAAGGCCATTCACCCCAGTTCTACGGTTCAGGAGCCAGCTTTGTTACTCTCCAGCTCTGAACGCATCTGATAGAGGGTGTCAGGTCTGACCTCGTTTGTGGACTTGATCACCACCACCCTCTTGTCACCCTTCAGCGAGTGTCACTGCAGTGTATGTGAGGTATCTGTCCAGCTCCTCCCTGCCCTGCCAACCCACCCAGTATCAGCTCTTAGCAGAAGGCTCACGTTTTAAAACATGTCCCACCTCAACAAGTTGTATCCAGCTATGGCAAGATAGCCTAATTAGGGGAGGCACACCTAGCGAGCAGGGCACAGGAGTACACGAGGACAGCGGCTTTGGCAGCTATGAGGGTAAAGAAAGAAATGGCACATGTTTCCAGATACAAATACAGCTGGATTTCTTGCTTCACTGATTCTTGACAGCTTTGGAGTCCATCCACTACAAACTACAACTCGTACAAACCACACTTCAGCACCACGACAGAAGCCCTGTTGGGAAGGAGGGAACAGTACCTAAGCTAACACAAACATTTGTGCATTTCTTGCAATTCACTATGAACGTGCTGTGTGGGAAAGCTGGCCAAGGATCTACCCAACAGCAGAATTCAAGTTTCTCAGCTGGGCTCCTCCATGTCCCTACAACTTCTGTTGTAGTGCTGTAGTCATGAAGCTCTTCTTCCAGTGCCAACCATGAGCCAGCCACCTTTGCCAGGCTCCACAAAAGCCACGTCTCCAGATGGGACCAGCCACACACAAGACACCCTGCCCAGACAAAGGAGAGGCAGGACACAGAAAGGCTACTGTGCTCCTCAAGACCAAAAATCTTGCAAACTACTGATTTCAAAGCAATACACACGTTTTACAATCATGGCTGATCTGACTGTACAGCAGAGGGCTACAAGATGATACCTGGAGCATCTCTCCTAACAAGGAAAGGTTGAGGGACTTGGGTCTTTTTAGTCAGGAGAAGAGAAGACTGGGGGGGAGGGATCTGATCAATGTCTATAAATACTTAAAGGATGGGTGACAAGAGGATTGGGCCAGTCTTCTTTCGGTGGTGTCCAGTGACAGGACAAGAGGTAACAGGCACAAACTTGAACATAAGAAGTTCCATCTAAACATGAAGAGGAACTTCTTTCCTTTGAGGGTGGCAGAGCCCTGGAACAGGCTGCCCAGAGAGGTGGGGGAGTCTCCATCTCTGGAGACACTCAAAACCCACCTGGACACGTTCCTGTGCAACCTGCTCTGGGTGGACCTGCTCCAGCAGGGAGGTTGTACTAGATGATCTCTAGAGGGCTCTTCAAACCCCCTAAAATCTGTGATTCTGTGACTTCAGGTTATTCCAACACCCAAACAACACAATCTTAATCTAAAATATCAATTCACAGAACTCCACCTGTACTACGGAACAAAACCATCACAGCCATCCTTGTACACAAACTTCCCCTCCCATACCACAACCCAGCCCAACACTCAGCTAATTCTGGTTTTGCTGACCTGGCTTAATGCATCACAGCCCCAGAAGCCAAACCCCAACACTGAGCATGTTTCTGTACACCACATTCTGCTGATTTATCTGGCTGCAACAGCCTATAAAACATTCCCAAATTTGAAAGCTTGTTTGAAGCAAGGGAGTTTGAAGCAGGCAGAGAGTGAATAAGCCAAGTGGTACCTTTTAATTTGAAAAGTAAGGTGAAAAAGTAATCAAAGTTTCATAAACCAAACCACTGGTGTCCCTCAACGCACACGGTTCAGCCCAGCGGGGCAGGTCAGTTATTAACCAGAGGGTGTTCAAAGTCTCCAAAAGTGGTTGGTCAGATCCTACCCATGGTGTTTCAGAAACTGGAGCAGGGTATGCCTGGGGATGTGTCTTCACAACATTTTAGACTGAATTAAGACCTTGCTGCTACCAGAGAGAATCATTGCTCCTTCCCCCTCTGCCTGGCTGTATATTCCTATGGGGTCACCCTCAAAGAGCAAGAATAAATGAAATGTTCTCTCCACAGCATGATGGACTCTAACCAGTGCAGGGGAGAATCATCTCCAGCATGCACACCTCATCCATACACAGATGGGAACACCCTTCTTCTCCATTTTAAGAAAGCTAGGTGAGACCCATAGCAAACCATCAATGCATTTTCAGATGGGCCCAGAGAAACTTACTAGGGTGAGGGCTAAACAATAAAGAAAATTTAAAAAAAAAATGAAGAGAAAAAAGGACATTTCAGTTGTTATGCTCAGGATACAAAGGTAGGAGTGCTGCTCCATGAGCTCTGAAGGAACCAGCCACCAACAGAGCAGAAGGCTGGCAATGGAGGTGACAAGTGCCAGAGCCAGGAGCTTGCACAAGGGAAGAGGAGGTACTGGGCAGCAGCAGGAGAGGGGGAGGAAGGTTCAGGTTTCTCTCCTTTGATGACAGTGAGTTAGATCATTTTAGCTGTAACATGTAATCTCATCTTCAGATAGCAAAATGCTTTGCACAAGTGGGGGGAAAAAAAAAAGTTCTATCTGGGGAAAGAAGCAAGCAGACATTTCACTAATAAAAGTGCTGCCCGTGTTAAGTGTGGTGAATGTTTTTTAAAAGCTTACAGAATAATATTTTTTAAAAGTCATCAAGATACGTCATGGCCACAAACGTTGGCACTTCAATGAAAATCCCACAATAATGTCAGAGCTGCTCATTGAATTCCAAAGCAGGGACCACAAAAACATTGAGTGGCACAGGGACAGGGCACCCGCTTTTTAAAAGCAGCCCCTTTGCCAGGCAGAGAGGGGCAGGTTAAATAAATGCTCAGGTTGCTCCAGCCACACTTTCAAAGTTCTCAGAAAGCTCAGCTCTACCCCCACCAGCACAGAGCTGGGCTGAAGCCAAAATAAACGTGGCATAAACCACAAATGCCTCAGGGCAGGAGGGCAGGGGGGAAAGAGTCTGAGGCAGAATCCAGCAGCAAGATTGCTCCTTGAGTGGGGGCTGACAGGGTGACAAGGATCCCCACTGGAAGAGGGAATGAAGAAAGGACCAACTTTGGCTCCCACAGCAGGCTTTGGGCTCCCAAACAACTACTTGCAGTGGGTCACACACTGCCTTGCCAGCACACCAAGAGAAAAATCCAACTGTGAAAGCAGAAGTGACTTAGAAAGGGTCTAGGGAGACAAACCTGGCAGCATTTCAGGTCACAAAAAAAATGAAAATTACACTTTGACATGAAGCCAAGTCAAGACTTCAAAGTCTGTCACTTCTTTACGAGCTCTCATGCTGCGAAGGACTGATAACAGTTAAGCCTGATAAATGGTTTTCACTTCAGTCACTCAAGTTATATACTGTGAGAAATAAATAAATCAGCCTCATTCTCCAAAAGCCAGGAAGATCATGACAGAGCTGCAATACAGAGCCACACAGGTCATTTTACACAGATGATGGGAGATGGATCTAACTGTGCCAGCAGAATCCCTCTTGGCAGCATAATCCCCATGCGATCAAACAACAGGTTCATAGGATCAAATTTGTACAATTCATTGCTAAATAAGCACTATCTGAAGTCTCAAGTTCACTTTATGTTTTATTTCACTTAGAGAAAAGAATTCCACATTCACCACAGACACTCTAGAAATAATAACTTTGATTCAAACTGGCCACAAAATACTGCACATGTAGCTCTTGGGCTTTAAAACCATTTATCAGAAGTGATTTGGCTAATTTTTAGTCTTTAAAGGGGAATAAAAATAAAAAAAAAAAGGCAATTATGCTGGCTGTTCAAGTTCAGGACAGCACAGGCATGACATTCAGTACATATCACTCAGGTTAGTATTCAACTATGGTTTATATCCATATATCTACACCTGTGTTAAGATCCCAGGAGAATCCTAGGTTAAATCCTTTGACCACCATTTACACGCCAAGTCCACAAGACAATCCCACACATCTTTCCACTGCACAAGCCAGAGTAATTTCTTGAACACTCCCTTAACAGCCAAACAACTCCTCTTAAAATCAGCCAAGCACTGCAACCCTGAGAAGAAAGACTCATGTTTTGTGTACATACATACTTGGGTTGGGAGGATTAGGGGGAGAGGGAGTACAGAGAGAGACAAAGTCTGGAAAACTGAGACTTCTGGAGGAGTCACCTAGTCTAACCCCTGCTCAAAGGAAGTCTAATTAGATCAGGTTAGTCAAGGCCATGTCCAGCTGAGTTCTAAGTATCTCCAAAATATGAGGTTCCACAAGCAATCTGGGTAGGTCTGAAATTACCAGAGGAAAAACCAACACAAAGAAGGTTATGCCCCGGTCAGATCAACAGGTCTCAGGATGTTTGTCTTTGACAGTGGCCAAAGGAAGGCTCTAAAGACTGATCAAACATGAGCAAGTTGAGAAGCTCAACACACCCCGGCAAGGCAACCCAGAAAGCCAACCTCATCTTGAGCTGCATCCCCAGCAGCACGACCAGCAGGGCAAGGGAGGAGATTCTGCCCCATGCTCTACTCTGGGGAGACACCCCAGAAGGGTCAGAGGTGGCCATGGAAGATGCTGCGAGGGCTGGAGGCCTAGGACAGACTAAGAGAGTTGGGAGGGGGGTTCAGCCTGGAGAAGAAAAGGCTCTGGGGAGACCTTAGAACCCCTTCCAGTCCCTGAAGGAGCTCCAGGAAAGCTGGGGAGGGACTCTGGATCAGGGAGGGCAGCCACAGGATATGGGGAAATGTTTTTACACTGAAAGAGGGGAGACTGAGATGAGATCTCAGGAGGAAATTCTTTACTGTGAGGGAGGTGAGACCCTGGCCCAGGTTGCCCAGAGAAGCTGTGGCTGCCCCATCCCTGGAGGGGTTCCAGGCCAGGCTGGATGGGGCTTGGAGCAACCTGGTGTGGTGGGAGGGGTCCCTGACCGCGGCAGGGGGGTGGAACTGGATGATCTTTAAGGTCCCTTCCAACCCAAATCATTCCTTGATTCTATGGAAGTGGCACCTGGAAAAGGTCTCCCTGCAACTGTTAACCATGGCTGCGATTTATGAACGGCCCAGATGCTGCACAATGTTTCACTAGAACAACTATGCTTATTGTTTCACTGGTTAAACTTAAATTGAACTAATTAACTAATGCAATTAGCCTACCCTTCCAAATTTCTTCTTTACCAATGCAAGAGATCCCAAATGCTTCCTCATGCACTCCAAGACCTCCATGCTTCAGCAAGAAGCACAAGGTAGCTGTTCCACTGCAAAACTCAGCAGCAGATTTACAATTAAAAGAACAGGCACCAGAAAGCTATCTGTTCTTTGAAACCATCCCAAGGATCCCAGCTCTCTCAGTCTCCTTTCCATCCCCATGCTGAGACCCTCTGCAGTCTCAGTGGAATTTCAGAAACAGCTATAGAAATAGATATTTCAGAAATTTATAACTGAGCTACAGAATCACATATTTTGCTAACAGAACCGTCAGGGATTTTGCTCCAACGCGGCTACATTTTCAATGGGAGGTTGTAACGAAGAAAACAAAGTACATTCCACACTCTAATATGCAGGTTACCAGTGAAGACTAAAGCAAAATCCTCATTGAGAAGTGAATTTACAAGGGCCTTAGTGCAACCCCTACAGAAGCTCTTCCTTTTGTGACGACATTCACAAAACATTCTTCTTTGAAGATACCAAGATACACAATGAAGCCTGAACACATCTTTCAGCTTTAAAACAACTCCACCAGAAATAAATCACTCTGGAAAAAACAACATCCATGACTGGGACCCCACTGCCGTTTCTCCTGGCACATGAAGAACAACTACTTTCTGCCAAACACACAGAACTTCTAGTTTAAAACCCAGCTTAAAGAATTTCTGCTACAGAAGTCAGATTGGATATTGATAACTGCCAGATCTGGTTCAACAGTGTTAACTAAGAATCATAAAAACGACTGCTGGTTATTTGTTTTTAAAAACTTAAAAGGCTAACCTAAAAACAAACATTCCAAAAAGAGCAAGCAACTATATTAATCGGAAATACTACTCTATCCCACTTTTCTAGTTTTTCAGTGGGAAGAGGGAGAGAAGACAGGAGAGAAAACAGGACAGGCCGATGGTCCTGTCAATTTCAGATTCTTTCACGTCAATTTCTCTAGTGGGATACACAGATTAAATGTCAAATTATTTTGCTACTTATTTTTCAGACACAAAGAAGAGCTCATATGTCTGAAAGTTCATCATCTTACCCACTACTCATTAGTTTAATATTAATTTCTATTATCTGCTAAAATCACTGTGGCTACATTAACAATACCAGTAACTCACTTTAGGGTAACACTCAGTAGTTTGAAATTTCCAGATGTAAGACACTTACAGTCATGACATTTTATTAATAGAAACACACATTCACTAATTCACGTAAGCTAAAATCTTTATTTCAAAAGACCATTTAACAGAGACTCTCCTACAGATTTGCTAAACCAAAGCACATCTTAACAGCAACTTACCAGGAAGCCTGTTCATGTTGACCCCTTGAGCAGAAAGTCCTATTCCCATGTACCTTCAAAAAAAACCAAACAAAACATCAGTCAAGCACAGAACAGCCAATCCACAAGGCTTCCCTCAGCAGAAATGCAGGGGTGGGGGCAGGGAAACAATCCACAACTCATTTAAGGCAAAAATGTTGAAATCACTAAAGAAATCCCATTACTTATTTTGCTTTCTTAGAATGTCAGTCTCTTTAGTGACCGACGGCTTTCTGATATACAACTACAGCTACTCTTCAGCTCTTAGTTGCTAGGAAAAGGATTGGAAAACAATCAGCAATTAAATTGCTGCATTTGTTTTGTGGTGGGTTCCCCCCTCCCCCCCCCAAAAAAAAATAATATTTATATAGGTGATTAACAAGAGAGTAAAAAAAATACATAAGGGCAGATGTAGTGTTTGAGAATAAATGTCTGTCCGGCCTGATGTATTGTCCCCAGGAACAGCTGGTACAATGCTGAGCAAACAGTTACACTTTCCAAGAACATTCTTCCATTGTCCAACATATATTTTAGGTAATTTCCTTTGGAATAGGTGGCCTTTCTGTATTTCACACCCCAACAGATTTTCCTCCATTAATCTGATTGCATTCTAAACCTTTGCAAGCTCTCTGAAAAGGCAACATCCTGCAGCCCCACCACTCAACTACAGTTCAATCTAGTTTTGTTCAGTACTTGCATTTTCAGAATTGGAAGAGAGAAACAACATTTCCCTCTTTTGCAAGGTTTTTAAAGTCCTCATTCAGCCTCTGCTCCCCAGCCTCTTCTCAAGGTTGACTACTCAGGTCTACTCAGTTGTTCACCCTAAAGAAGGTAATCTATACCTCTTAATACTCCTGCTACACTGTCAGTTCTTCATCTTCTTTGAGAGCAGGGGCAAAGCAGAACCACCAGCACTGCTCACAACAAACATATGGTGATTATTACAGACAACTATAATGATGTTCCCCCGTTTGGTTGCTATTCCTCCCCCTCCTGGTTTCAATTATTCCATTTATTTTTTCACCGCAGATGAGAACTGAGCTAATTTTTCCACGGAACCAGGACACAAAGGACTTGTCCCTGCACTGTAAGAGGCAGCTTGGGGACCACTTTTTCTGTCAAGTTTGGATTGTTTTTCCTCCCTCCAATGAGGATCATTTTCCATCTATCCAGCCTGAACTGCATCTTTCATTTAATCATCCACAGTCAGTCCTTGATTTTACAACTCTAGTTGTAACACCAGCAAAAAAAAACAAAATAGTCTTCCTACTGATTTCCCTTCCAGGTCATGTATTAAGGTAGTGAACATCAGAGGTGGGTACACATCCCCACAGGGATCCAAAGGCGAGCATCCTCAGCTGCAGGGAGGAGAGGACATGGCACACACACAGAGGCCACCCATGTCTTTGCCTCATTTTCCCCGTTAGCCAATCTTCTACCCAACCACTCGGCCACACCAGCTCCTTCACTTTATCTCATGTTTTCTTTACCTTCTTCAACAACTTTTGCAACTGGGCCTCACCAAGTGGCTTTTGCACACCCAGGCAGACTGATCTGTGTTCAAGAGGGCGTGGCCAGCCTCCACAAAGGCTTTTCTTCATTATTGCAGTATTTAGGCACATACCCATTTTGTTTGTTCTATTTCTGTTAATTTGCATGGTTTGCAATTCTCTTAATATCCCCTGGAGCCACAGAAACAGCTGCCCTGCTTAAAGTTTTTCACAAGCTTCCATACTTTTAAATTCACAATTGTGTTTAAAAACACAAAAACCCCAAACCAAACCAAACAAAAAAAAAACCACCAAAACTCAACCACACACACCCACACCTCTCTCTCTTCTTGTCTGTAATCAAGGCATTTTAAATATCACACTCCACAGTTAATGGCTCAGCTATTTCACGATTCAGATCTCTTCAATGAAACCCAGATAACCCCTAATGATTTGTTCCTGTGTTGTATGGATAAATAACACTGTTGTTGTACCCTAACAAGGTTAGTACCCTTCAACAGGAGCCAGATAATAATTTAAAAACAAAGATTTGCCCATCCCTGGAAGTGTTTAAGGCCAGGCTAGATGTGGCTTGGAGCAACCTGCTCTAGGGAGAGGTGTCCCTGCCCAGGGCAGGGAGGTTGGAACTGGATGATCTTTAAGGTCCCTGCCAACTCTGACCATTCTATGATTTGCATGCATTTTATTGACAAATGCCACAGTGGTTGTATTATCTCTTCAACTTAAGCCAGACAATCCTTTAACAACAAACACTGGACCTTCTAAGTATTCCTACTTTTTCAGAGCCCTTAATAAAATCCTCTGCTGAATCATCTCCTGGTTTCCCCAGACTCTCCAAATGGGTTCCCTTCCCTCAGGTTTAGGGAGGGAAAAATACTCCTTTAATATTTCAAACTTTGAGCCACATGTCATTTGGCCAACTTCACTGGGTTTTTTATATTTAAAGATTGTTCTTTCCATTTTTGTCATTTAATAAAATTTCAACTTTTGGAGGGTATATCCCTTTTCTCTCTCACTCTTGTATCTAATTACGACAACTGTCAGGTCCCTCTGAATTTGAGTCTCTCCAAATAGTTTGCACACTTTTACTCTGATCCTCCAAGATGACATTTCCATATTTCCATCTGAAAGCATTTAACCTTTTTGATTGCATCTTTTTATTAACTTTTCTTAAACGTGCTTCTTCAATTCACACTGGTTTGTCTTCTGGCATTTTTGTTGTTGGGTGGCGGGTTTTTTTGATGAATACTGAAGCAATTGGGTTTGGGGGTTTTTATGGTACTTCTCAGAGTAATGCCAAGTGTTAGCACTTACGGTGAACGCTGCAGAGCAACTTATAAACAAACATTTTTTAGAAGTATTTTCTGCCCTGCTTAGAGCATGACTCAGAATTTATATCCTTTCTCATGAGTTCCCCAACTAGGGTCATTTACAGCATCTAAAAATTTAGTCTCACAGTCATGAGACATACACACATCTAAAAAGAATAAACTCAATTTTAAGGCTATGTTTACAGCTTTCCAGGCACAACGTGCCAGACCTCTCCCCCATCCACAGGGAGCCCTCTGGGTCTTCCTTGCCACCTTCTTAGATAAGCCAGCTTGTGGGCATTTTGATTTTCTTATTCCTAATGAGTCTGGAATCCTCTGCCGCTGGAGTTTTCCTTACTACATGGTGGGGTCTGACTTCCGAGGTTTTTCAACTCTGTGTGCAAGCAGTCAGGAACACAGTCCACAGCTACAACTACATTCCAGGGCTATATTGCATTGGAGAGCAGTGATAAGTGGCACCTCTGCCAATGGTTCAAGCCCCCGGCAAGCTGTGATTCAAGGTGCCAAATGGTTTATTCACACAATAAAGGAACCATTTAATCCTGGGGCAATAATACCAGAGTGCTTAGTTCTGACCCAGGTGGGGACAAAAACATGTTGAGAAAAATCTGTCTGAAGTCATCCACTCCATTACAGAATCACAGAATGGTTGGGGTTGGAAGGGACCTCCAGAGATCATCTAGTCCACCCCCCTGCCAAAGCAGGGTCACCCAGGAACATATCCAGGTGGGTTTTGAATATCTCTAGAGAAGGGGACTCCACAAGCTCTCTGGGCAGCCTGTTCCAGGGCTCTGCCACCCTCAAAGGAAAGAGCCTCCTCCTCATGTTTAGATGCCTATATTTCAGTTCATGCCCATCACCTCTTGTCCTGTCACTGGACACCACTGAGAAGAGACTGGTCCCATCCTCTGGCACCCATCCTTAAAGTATTTACAAGCATTGATCAGATCTCCCCTCAGCCTTCTCTCCTCCAGACTAAAAAGACTCAAGTCCCTCAGCCTCTTCTTGTAAGAGAGATGTTCTAGTACCCTGATCAGCCTTGTAGCCCTTTGCTGCACCCTCTCCAGCAGCTTCCTATTCTTCTTGAGTTGGGGAGCGCAGAACTGGACACAGTGCTCTAAATTACTCTGGCAGAACCCCCCACCACCACCTCCACCCAGTCTCATTAGCCAAACCCAAGACCTCCTGGATTTCCTGGAAGCTGCCACATTTTGTTCCATGAGCAGGACATGCCACAGGGAATGTCACGTCCTGATCTATTCAGATTCATACAGCTCAGCTCCGCTGGCACAGGACCATAGGCCACCTCCGTCTCCCCTACTGCCCCTGGGTGTTCCTCTGGCTAAATGTCTGCTGCTGTTGGCATTGGCACACCTGGAATTTAACAGAGGCATCCGGAATTTAACAGGACACCACTGCTGCCCTCAACCTTGGCACACAGTGTCACCAGAACCACGGCTTCCCTTGCATCCCCATCCCGGGCTGGGTTACTGCCCTGCATTGCCACCACAAGGGCAGCAATACCCAGCAAACTGCTGGAAATGACAAGAAATAACACAATTCTTGAACTCAGATAAAATAGGTCATCTCCCACTTCAGCTTATCCTGCTTAACGTTATTATTTTCCATGCAGATTCATCCTCCTCCTTTTGTGCACTAGCAGCAAATCCCATGCACGTAACCGAGGGCGAAAACACACACAATGATATCTTTCCATTTTCAGACAACACTGCTTTAAATTAGGTTAGAAACTTGTATGTTTTTATACAAAGCAAGTACTACAAATCCAGACATTCTAAATTTAAGATTACACTTTAATCTAGATACCCAACACCTTGCATATGTGTCACTTTTAAAAAAAAAGTGAACACGACCACAAGGCTTCCTGGCTCACAAAATTCTGCTCTTCAACTTATACTGCCATTTAAAGCTTAAGACAAACTTTAAAAATAAGAACATGGCTGTAGAAACACACACAGACTTTGCAGATGACCTAAAATAAAATAAAACTCTAAATAAGAACTTCTAATTGTCACATACTTGATTGCTGGTTCTCATTTTAGAAGGTGCTGAAATTGCTTTTCCCATCTAGTATCGATTAACGTATCCAGAGTGATGGATGAAATGAGCTTTGAGACCTATAAAGCCTCAGATTTAAAAAAAAAAAAGTCTCTATCTCTTGAAAATTTAGAGAAAAAAATATTCATCTTCAAATCCACCACCAAAAGCACCAGCTGCTTTCCGAGCTTCTTGATGCAGAACAGCTTCTCTCTTCCTCAATTCAAAATGCTCCAAACCAGTTTTGTACATACAACAAATTCAAAATTAGTTAAGCAGTGTTTGTGGCCATCATCAAACACAACCTAATGCTTGCGGTTTGTTTGGGTTGTTTTCCAAGAATAATTTATAACACTCAATATCATTCAACATAAAACCTTACAGTGCCTGCCTGCAGCATCCCTGGGTCTGGTCGTTTCAGGTGTGGACAAACTCCATATGGGGTATCCATTAAATGCAGCCCCTTTTTGAGGGATTCAAACAGCCTCTTAGATGAGGATGCACAGAATTGTTAGTTTCATACAGAGGAAAAAAGGACTCTGAGTAGTGATTCATTTAAATCCATTATCCATCACATGTAAGATACACACTTCAACTAGAGCCAGGCAAAAGTGACCTCCTAAAACCATCTTCTGAGTAGCGAGCACTCAATACTTGGAACTGCTCCCCAACACCTGATCAGAAGCATCAAAACCGCTGCATCAGTAGATCAATTCCAAATAGAGCAGACAGACAAAAATAAACGCAGACACATGCTAGTGATTCAGCCAGAAGTCATGTTTCCACTCACCAGCAGCCTCAGCAGTTACCATAGCACCAAATTTTTCCAGACTCCTACTGCACCTCAGCCCTGCCCAGTCAACACTGGTTGCTTTTTAAGATTTGAATAGGCTGAATCAGCCACGCTCACCACCAGCCACAACATCAGCTTCTTTATCCAAATTCTTTGGCCACAGCAGGTGAAGAAGGGACGAGTGTAGCAAAATCTCATGCCAAAAAGCTGCTGATTCCACACATGCCTCCACACAGCACATTAACAGCTGGATTCCCAACCTTTATCCAGCTCTAGATCTTACAGCACTGTGACTGTGGTAAGATGAAGTTGACAGGGATAAAGCTTTTTGGTACCTTCCCCCAGTTCCCAAGGACTTTACCAGTAAAGATCAGGATGTTGCTACTCCAACACAGGGTCGTTTAAATGGGACAGCATTCACTTTTGGCTCCGAAGAGAACTGGTGTGGTGGATTGTGCAGTGCAAATATTGCAAATGTCACAATTTAAATTCATATATTAAAAAAAAATAAAATAATTGGTTTGCTTCTGCCAATAAAAGGCTTTCCCTGGAAAAAAAAGATGGAAGGAGCCAAAATGATGACTCTGCTTCTAAATTAAAATGTAACTCTCGTGTTACATATTAAAGGCAAAGATCTCAGATGCACTAACTTAGCCAGCAAGCATTATATATTGTCACTGGACAGAAATTACCCAAAAAGCTACATGAAAAGCTATGTTACAGGAGTGACAGTATTTGACTAACCTAAGACACCCTTTTGAATTTACAGAGGCTGTTTTAAGTATTACACAGTGATAGGAGTGGGGGACTTCACTGATGGCTGCATTTTGCTTGTCCCCAGAAGGGGAATCCACCCATGTCACATGCAATTCTTCAAATCCAAAGATGTTCCTTCAAAATAAACACAAAACCCAGAGAGCCTGCCAAAAACTCAACGTAAGAAGAGATTTTTCTGGCTAGAGTAAAGCTACTTTGTACAAGTAACCCACAAAAATCCTCCTGAACCCAGCAGAAAAACTTAAGAACAGACCTGCCCTTTGACAGCTAGTAGCTAATGCTGAAATTCCAGCACTTGTATCTGTCTGGCTTTTCCAGTGTAGGAATGAAGAACTCTGTGGGTAGAACCTAGGGGAACGCAGCAACAGAACTCATGTATTTGATATTCTTCACTTTTAAGAATCCCAGGAGCAAAGAGCATCTCCATTTGAATGCCTGGAAAGCTCCCAGCACTCAGGAGGCGTTGCTAGATGCAAAATAAAGGTAGAGCAGAAGAAGGGATAAAGCAATTAGCCCGTGGTCCTAATTGGACCAGGGCAGTAAACTTTAAACAAAGGAGGCATTCCCTCACCCATAAAGCTGCAAGACTTCCTCCAAGAAAACTGAAAATGAGACTCATCAAAAATACTGGGTCTGACAATTAGCTGAGCAGATTTATTAGGCTCTCCCATGAAAATAAAAGTATTAGAGTTTCCCTTTATCTATGTCTCAACCTGTTGAAAGGTACCAAGTCAGGATGGTGAAACAACCTGTGCTGCTGCTCCTCCGAGTGCCTCTGAAGCTCACCCAGAAGGCAGAGACAATTCACCCCATCTGAAAGCTGGGAAAAGAAGGTTGAAAAACACAGTGATTTAGCCCTGGCTGGGGAGGTAATGGAGCCTGGAACTCCTTCTCCTGCGCCCATAACGCCCTGACACAGGCGTCTCTCCTCAGAGCAGGCTTCACCACGCACAGCAAGGCCCGAAGAGTTAAAACCAGAGACATTAAATCATTTATTTTGCAAGGCTGTGCCATAGAGTAAAGCAGTCATTCTCTTCCCAGTCAGTAAGTAACAATATCACCAACAGGCAGCAGAAATTCCTGGGATTGGCATTTTATTACGTGGCTCAGCCGTGACCAAGCGGCCCAGGCATGGGCTAAACAGGGGATGTGTGTGATCTAAAGGTGTAATTACTGTATCCTGCAATTGCTTCTAATAACCCTCCAATCTGGCAGGAATCCTGTCCTCCCACCTATCCTGCACCTCACTCTTTCAACACGCAGAGTTGCATCTAAAATAATCAAGCTGAATTAATAAATTAGAGGTTGACATGCACCCATCACCCCGGTGGCATTTCAGAGGCTCTGGGAGTCTCTCGTGCAAACCTACCGTTGCTGTTCTCTGAGGTGGGCCCTGGCTTCACACCATATTTAAAGCGTGGTGAGAAATGATAACCCATATCAATTTACCACCTGAAACATTGTCACAGTTACCATGGGGGAAGGGGCACGTTATTTTTAGTCAGTGAAAAACAAGTTACATCTCTTTAAAAAAATTTCACCTAGAAAATACTAGACCCCAACTGCCTCTGACTCCTCGATCTAACAATAAATATTTTGGAACTAGTTCGTAACAGAATAAAATGAACCTCTAAAGAGGAAGCATTTCTGGTTTTATCCATGGATATTGTGCTGTCCTCTGACAATGCTTCAGAAATAGCCCTGACGGGCTCCAGAAAGAATCCCAGTTCCCCGAGCAGAGCCAGTAAAGACAAGTAATGCAAGGCTGAAAAAGTAGATGAAGGCAAAAAAATAAAATTCTTAAGAGCTGGATAGAAATTACTACAAGTATCCTGAGGCATGGAGGAGTCCACTGCTCATCAGTCTTAGAAAGGTAGAAAAATTCTAAAAGCCAGAGAAATTCTAAAAGCCAGAGAACATGGAAGAGAAGGTGGGTGAGAAGAACAAAATTAAGAGACAGCAATCTGGTAACGTAACCCATCTTCTGGATCTGCTCATGAGTGAATACTGACAAAACTACAGAGGAAGAATAAAAAATTATTTTTGCAAGACCAAGGTACCAGATTCCCAGCTCCCTTCTAATTTTAGGATCACATTCAACTGGTTTCTGTCAGCTGCAGGAAGGGTCAAACCAGTCCCTTTTCTATCTTACCTTCACGAAAGGAAAAGGCTGATGATGCAGATTAGCAATACACCTAGGAACACTGAAAGAGAAACCTGAGCATCATTTAAGAAAGAAAAGGTGCAATGCAAGCCTCAGCAGATTAAAAATCACCACTAGGGTCTGGCCAGAGCAGCCACCTTCTCCATCTGCCACCACAAGCACCATCACATCCAGCGGGACCCCAAACCCCACAACATAACAGCTGCATCTGAAACTGAGGTGTCCCATCAACTCAGTTTCCCAGCTTTATATTTTTCCACTCTTGATAGCTGACTTGTTTTTAAAGTCAGTTGGTATTCAACAAAGTGCACATAAACCATGTCAGTGGAAAATGGCATAACAGTCCGGGAACAGCACAGAGCATTACTGATATTAATTCTCTGACTATTTATTCTGGTCATACCTGATTGAATAAGCAAAGTTTTTGTTCAGTTTGTCCTGCTGATTGACAAACCTCACTTCCAAATGAGGAATTTAGAGTTGCTGAAAATTTGGGTTCACTATATTTGCGAAGTTGAACAGGTTTCCACAACTGGACTTGCCAGACAAAGCAACAGGTCACTTTTCCTGGCATGAGCAAAGCCTAGGAAACAGTAAAGACAGACACTAGAGGTACCACAAATAACTAACAAAGGCATCCAAAAGAGGATACATACAAAGACTACAGGTTTCACACTGAAGACTAATCTTGCATTTCAGTCCATAATAGTCAGCTTCAAACAGCACCTTGAGTTCCTGTTTTCTCCACTCAAACACAGTGGGAACAATGTAAACACAACACCTGAATCTGAAGAAAATACCCTGCTGCCAGGTAGCTCATTCTCTTCAGAGGTATTCTCCTGTTCTTGTGGCTAATTAGCTCTGGTTTAGACTTCAGTCAGGAAAATGAACAATTCTTACACCAGGAGGATTTACCTGCTGGCACAAGTTTTCATGAACTTACAGGGGGAAAAAATAATAACTGTAATATTTACATAAGAACTATTTTCCTTATGTAGGAAACACATTACAGAAAAGTAACACACAGTGTTGACAGAGGTATTTATGAAATAAGAATATTGTCTCTTGAAAGCAGTAACAAATAGCAGGAGAGTTAGTCAGGAGAGTACTGGGAAAGCAACACACTGAATTCACAGATCTTTACACCTTGACATCTCCACAACACGGAACAAAGGCCAGACCTGGAAAGCATCCACACAGGGAGTTTGTAAAGACGGAAGATTGTATGTCTAGGATTGAAACTGTAGTGTGGAAGCAGAGATCCAGGCTTATACCACAGGCACAATGTAAGCCTCACCATTAGAAAAGCAGTTAAGAGAATCACCCTGGCTGTGCAGCCCACATAACGCAGGCCATGCAATTCAGCTTTACAGTGGCAGATCTGAACAGAAAGTCCAGCTTTACAGAAGATGACAAATTCTTTAACAGTTCATCATCCCCAAGCTTCATAAACGAAGAAAAATTCCCTTCGATAAAAGTTGTGCCACTTACAAAATTCATTTATTAGACAGAGATCCTAGAACATTTAAACAATTAGTTCCCATTCTATGAGACAATTTATAAAATGTAAACACACTCTGAAGAACTGAAGTGTAATGTTTTACACACGTTCTACAGACTCTCAGAGTAAACTTGCTAGAGTTTACTTTTGCCATATTTCTGCCTTTGCTATCACAGATATTCAGAAACAGCAGAGGGAGGGGCAAGGAGCAGGCAAAAGTCCTTTTCCTGAAACTCTTTTGTCTGCAAATCTTACAACTTTAACTGTTCACACGCACAAACAAATCAACAGAAAAAGGATCAGAGCATTAAATCTAGAAGATTCCTCAGACATACTTAAACACACACAACACGAGCGATAAAGTCACACATCACCATCGCCACTTCAGTTTTGTTTCTTAATTTCACAAATTGTTTTAATGAGAAATCGAGTTACAATGGACAGGCCCACAATACTGCTATAAAACACTGAATTTCACTTCCCATTTAATCTATTTAAAATTAAGAAAAAGGCAGTTAAAAGAAGTTATCAGCTGCAATTCGGATATTCCAGTCACATAATTCTCTTTACACTGAAAAAGCTGCCCTCAATATTACTCCCTTTTGCAGAAGTTTAGCAGAACAATGACAAAAATACAACAACTCATGTGAGATGTCACCAAGTGAGATGAAACTTCTGCGGAAAATGAGTGTCCCTGCACTTCAGAGCACCAGAGCTGAGGCAGTAGCTGAGCAAGCAGGACTTGCTTGGGCAAGACTGCAAATGGGAACAAGGTGAGAACTGTTTACTGAACCTACCCGGGGGACTTATTTGTGCTGGTTTGTTTAAATGAACCTCTGCCAAGCAGCATAAATTTAAGCAAGAAAACATACCTGCAGACAGAAGAACAACCCCCTCTATGTGCTGGTGGCAGATTCTTAGAAACCAGGATGGAACAAAACAAAAAGGGGGAGGAAATAAATTATTTACAGGCTTATCAGGTACAAATAAGGGACCACACCACTAGAAACCCTCAGTTGCCCCAGAATATTCCCTCAACCTTCCCTACAGCCACATCCAGACACACGTGACATTAGATGGTGGCCAAAGGATAACTGATGCACACCAACACCACGCCATGGAAGCCACCCGTGGTCAGAGAGCTTCGTGGCCAAGCCTTCCCTCAGCATCTGGAAACCATTAAAGCACAGGAGCAAAAGGCTTCCCAAGGAGCACCCTGCCCATGTGCTGAGGAGAAATGGAAACTCAGCAGGGAGAAATGTAAGCAAGGAAGAGGGGGACAGATTACTTGCTACTAACATAGAGACCGCTAAACAACCCATACAGCTGACCTGTATTTTTCTGTTTCAGCCAGAGAGAAACTAAGCTATTTTTTAAGCCTGGGATACGGTAGGCCTGTGTAAAAATAGCTAAAGGAAGATTTTAAATAAACTATGGTATGGACTAAGCCAGATTAGCTCTTCAGCCACTCTCCTCAAAGGACTCCTTCCTGCTTCTCTCAGAAAAATGCCCACAACCTAAGTATTATGGGCACTTCTGGATACCTCAAAGCAACTGTGAAACCATTCCAGCCAGTGCTGGAAGGAGGACAGAAACACAGCCCATGTCATCCCATCCTCCATCATCTGCCCTTCTGGGTCTCCCCTTCCCCAGTGCACGTACAGAACACACTGTGTCGAGGACAGATCCAGCAGGACAGTAAGAGATCCAGCTCATTACACAGTCACAAAGGGTTTAAAAAATAAATCAATCAATCAAACACGTCAGGAAGAAAAGCCAGACTGGCTCTTTTAGCTCAAAGTCCTGGTGGAATGGCCTGGCTGCCCTGGCACAGAAAGCTGTGCTGCTTGGCACCTCCTCTGCTGGCCAACCACACTTGCTCTGTTTGCACTGGACACGCGGAACCACCGTGGACAGACAGATGGAGAGGTCAGATCCGCTGCAGAACCCAAGAGTCCAGCAGAAAGCCACTGGCCAAACACAAATAATGAGCAGAAAAGACAGCTTTCCGCAGCAAACTGCCATCGCAAAGGTGACCCATGGGCTGCTGGACTGTCCTTCCCAGGAGCAGCTCAGAAAGGGAGAGGAGGCTGCCTGAGTTTTGCTAGAACTGCCAACCTGAGCACAATGAGCAGCAGCTTCCAGGCTGCCTTCCCCAGTCACACTCCAGTACAACCCATGACGTGGCCAGGGCAGGTAAAACAGGTCAAGAAATTGGTCAGGAACCAGCGCTGCCACCCATGAGACAACTCAACTTGCCCCAGCACAACGAGGACAAAGATGAGTTGTCCTCCTGAGTCACAGCAGCCTGCGAGTTGTGGGTTGACCACCCTACCCTGATGAGTCTCAGGCTTGTTCCTATTTACCCAGCAGAGATCATCTAATGGGGAAACAAGCTGTGAGATGTGCTGACAAATCAACACCAAACAGAAACACACGTTAGAGAGAGAGGATAAATCCAGTGCCTCAAACGTAGTTCAGGCTGAGCTGCTACAAACACCAGCAGGATAAAAGCATGGGTTATTTGTGGCAGCTCAGGAACATCAGACTCACGTGTGCTTCTGCCAGTGGCTGGAAGCAAGCCATCCACAAAACCATGAGGTTTAGACTGGAAGGCATCTTGGGACCTTCCTCCTTCATCTTTCTGCCCAAAGCATAAGTAACTCTTGAAACTTAGATCAAGCAGTGTGGGGCCTCGCCCAGGCAAATTTGAAGATGGAAGTGCCACGGCCTCTCCAGGCGTCCTCTTCCTGGTGCTTAACCATTTCCACAGGGAAAATGTTTATGTCCGGCTGCTGTTTCCCTTGCCACAGCTTGCAACCCATGGCCTCTCCTTCTTTTATCCCAGCTGAGAACACTCAGGAGACACCAGGTCCAGCGGAGGCCACC
>VXBW01001079.1:2294004-2384436 GCA_013400375.1 Thinocorus orbignyianus | reverse complement strand
CTCTTCCCCAAACCTGTAGCACTGCATGGGATTTTTGTGACCCAAGTGCAGGACCTGGCACTTGGCAGGGTGACAGACCCTGTGTCTGGGTGACAGAGCTTGCCTCGAGAAAGGTGGAAGGTGCTGTTATGGCAGAGTCATAGAATTGTCTAGGTTTTGAAGGGACTTTCCAGATCGAGTCCAACTATCAACGAGCTGTTGGTGCAACTCATTCAGAAACACAGGTCCAGGGTGGAAAGCGTCAGGAAGGCATGCTTTTTGGTTTTATGCTGGGCAGGGTGAGTTATTCCAAATTGTCTTGGCAGAATGTGACCTGTGTGGAGGAGCTGGGGACCAGGAGTCACTGTGAAACAGTAATTCTGACTTGAATGGAGCTGGGACACTGTCAACAGCCAGGAAAAGCCATCCAGGGTTGATAGTTAAAAAGATGCTTTTAAAGTTAGCGGTTAAAATGTCAGTTCTTAAATGTTGGAGATCCAAGGTAGTTTAGAGGCCTTTTTGCATAGTTAGTAGCTTACTGTGTTTAAAAAAAAATAAACCATCTCCAAAACAGCACAGCCCATTAGATAATTGCAATAATAAACTTTGTTGGACTAGATGATCTCCAGAGGTCCCTGCCAACCGTGTATCATTCTGCGATTCCGTGGAAAAATACTTGAAGTACAGCAGAGAAGGTTGCTGCCAGTTGTTCAGAAACGGAGCCGATGAGAAGACGTGCAGGGTGCCTGCAAGTTCCTGTGAAGCTGGCGGGAGATGCAGCAGCTCAGCTGCTCTTCAGCTCTTGTTCCCAAATCCTTGAAAGAACAAGATGCACTGGGCTTCTTGGAAGAGCCGGGGTTTCTCGCGTAATTGCTGTCTGAAGATCAGACACCGAATATTTGAGTAATTCCCTTTGAATGTAGGGCATCTCACAGCTGCTGGTCCCGTCTCATCTTTGCTCAGAAACTTGTGTTGAGTTGTACTCAGCGCTGAGCGATTGCAGTGCTGCACAACTGCTCTGTCATTCTGTGAAAGGGCAGTTTGAAAATGCCAATCATGTAACAATACCTTTGGCAACCTCTTCTGAAATGCTGCTGTACTGTTGTGTGTGTGTGGTGGTGTCTTCCTCCTTGCTTTTGTCCAGTCTTAGCAGAAAACTAACGAAGCTTTTTAAGGGTGATCTAAAAATCAAGAAAACAGTACCTTGAATTATTTTGGTTGTATTTAGTACCTCCAGAGGAACTTTAAAAAAAAAAAAGTCACAGCAATTTGTGTATTTAAAACTGTGGTTATTGTAATACAGGCTATGTTACAGTTTACCTTGAAATAATTAGAATTTAAAATCATCACTTGAGAGCCACTGTGTAAAAAGATGCTAATGTATTTCTCTTGTCACTCAGAGGAGGTTCTCTAGTAGCCTGTCTTCCCTGGCGTGGTGTAACAGGGGAGGGAACTGCAGAAGAGCTCCCCTCCTAAGTGGTTCAGTGGATGTAGAGCACAGGTTTTGTAGAGGTGGAGAATTTCACCTTTTGGTTTTGCTGCTCTCTGTGGGTTTTGAATGTCTGGTTTTTGCCAGTTGTTCTCCTGCCTTCAGGCTCCTTTCATTAAAGCAGGGAGTAGGAAGACCTTGTTTGCCTGTTCTCTTACCCATCTCTTCTTATCCTATGTCTAAACTAACAATTTCACTGTTTCCTGATGAGGAGGGTTGCCGTACATCTCTGCCACCTGGCTTTGACCTCATCGCTTGCTGATTTAAGAAAGAACACTTAGGGCTGAATATCACCTTCAGAGCGGTGTATGGTGCAGATGAGTGACTGTTTAACACTCTGCTGCCTCTTCAGGTCCTTCATGTGTTGTTTCTGTAGGGCTGTTGTGCAGCGAGATGCCTGCACTGAAGACCTCCCTCTCTCTCTTCTGACCGGTTAAACCCTTCAGCATGTGAGGAGCTGGCTGTTCCATCCCAGTGTTTGTGGTCTTGCATGCGTCAGTGTTGACATCCTGTTGCTCAGCTGATATGTTCAGGATGGTGGAACACTCTTGATTTTATTTTTTTTTTCTTAAAAAACAAAAAAAGTGTTTTTTTCCCCCAGTAGGTCCAACTGTAGAGCTTTGTTAGGCACAGCTGAAGTGAATGCTGCTGCTGGGGCTCTACAGGCCAGGAGATGCACTGGGAAAGAGCATGAAGTCAAATGGGGTGATGGCTGTTGCTGCTGTGCTGCTCTTGTAAAATACCATCCTTCTGTCACGGTTATCATTTGAATTCCTTTTTTCCCTTCTTTTTACATGTGACTTGTGGCAGGTAATAATGCAGAATGGAATAATGGAAATGAGCTCGAGATCTTCGAGAAGAGTTTGAAAAGAACAGCATTTTTTTTTTTTTTCTCCTCCACAAGATATTCTTATTTCTCTAGATTTCCAGCTTTCTCTAGTGTGTTGTGCTTCCAGACTTCAAAACAGATGCTCTGTATGCCTTGATACAATACCCCAAACTTATTCTCTATAAAGAAAGAAATCAGACAGGCAGATAGTACCACTTTTTCCCTCAGTTCTGAGGCTGACCTCGTGCTGGTGTGAGCATCGGTCTGGTTGGCGTGCAGGTTCCTGCTGAATGCTTGGAAGTAAGAGTAAACTCAAGGGTGAGAGGAGACCTTACTCAGTCCTTTGTGCCTGCCCGACCATTCCTCTGATTTTGGCTGTCTGTTCTTTTTCCTTTTCAGTCCTGAAGTGGTAAGGACCCTGCTTTCTGAGGTTTCAGGAGATCTGCTCGGGGTCTTGCAGTGTTTCTTCCATCAGTTGGAAGATCAGAGGAGAAGGAACAGGGCAAAGTTTTGTGTCTGCTCTGGGAACGAGAACTCAGAGAGCAGTTAAATATAATATCAGGCTTTTGATGCTGGCATTGTTCCTCTGAATGGTGTCCAAAGACCAATTTAATATTCTTATGGAATTGTGTCACCACGTTAGATGAGCATTACTTCCCGTGAGCTGGTATTCATTAAAAACTGTCTCCCTGGCAGCATGTGCCATCTTTTAAAAAGCCTTTTTCAACACGGGCGTAGTGCAAACAGCAACAGCAAATAGTATTTTTCTTCATCAAGATATTACATGTGTGTAAACTTGAACTTTAATGCCAACTGGTCCCTGCGGGAAAGGGGAAGGATGCAAATCCATTTCCAGGATTTGCTTACACTTTTCTGCTCTGACAGCCACGGGAGTCGCAGTTCATGCGGTTCTATAGGTGAAACGGGAACCTGTAGGTCTACAAATCCCCTTTCGGGCTCCCTTTTCTCCACCCAGCACAGGCTGAGGTTTCTCATTGCCTTGAAGGGCAGACCCAGAGCCTCTGGTCACCTGCGAGTATCTCACCTAGTCAGGTTTTACTCAGTCAGAGCATGTTTTGAGAATTACAAGTGGGGAGCCTATGAGCAGCGGAGGGGGCTACCACAGCCCCGTACAGCTTGTAGGTACATCAGTCTGTCGGCTTTCAACACTCTGTTTTGTGGCGAAGAGCTTGAATAATTTTGAAAATTTATTCTTGAGTGTAAGTAAAACAAAACAGTGCCTGGAGCAGCTTGTCTTTGCTCTCAGCAAAGATCCGTGGTGATGTGTGAATGGAATAGTTTATTGGTGGCTGGTCGCTGTAGTTACTTGACCCTAAGCAAAGTTCGTTTGAACCCTGTTTTTCTCCCTGTTCTTCTACCCTGTGGCTCTTGAAAACCTGTTGGAATATACAGAGCCCGAGGGATGTATTTTGAGAATGTCTAATTTCTGTTTTTAGTGTTTGCTTTGAGAGGCTCGCCTGGCTCACGCGTAGCTTCTGACGCGCTTCTGTGCTGGAATAATGAGATGCAACAAAAGAAAACACTCAGAAAATTTGATGTAATGTGTCGCTAATGCCAGAAGAGGGTAGGCCAGTTCAAGGGAAATTTGCCTGACTTTTGTGCAGGTGGTAACTGGTTTTGGAAAAGCGCTTCATGCACTTAAGACCTTTTTATTTCAAGTGTTATGTAATTAGAATGTCCCTGCGGCAGTTAGTGCTGCTGGTTATTTTTGTTAAAGTTTATTCTTACTGCTACTTTGTTAAAAGCTCCTGTTTTCTCTTTTCCAGCTCCTACGTTAAGTTCGATATAATTCGAAGGATAATGACAAAGTTTTTTGGAATTGAAGTTATCATGGTGATGGGGATCACCGACGTAGACGACAAGATACTAAAAAGAGCTAATGAGGTAGGTGTTTGCTGCAGTCCATGACCCAAACTTTTGGTGTTTTCTACAGCAATTTACATAGGGAAATTAACTTGGGTTTGTTTTTTTTTTCCTGTTAAGTTTTGTTTATTTTAGTTAGTAGATAATCAATGTTGAGATTCCTGGCCTGCTGGCATGGCTGTTGTGGGCCTGGGCATTGAGAGCTGTGTGGAGATAGATGGGTGCAGAGCTGTGGGAGGGGGAAACCTGCCCTCGTCACCTGCCTGGGAGGCCAGCGGGGAACAAAAAGCTGAGGTGCATCCTTAGCACAGCTGCAGAGTACCTTATCCCAAAAGCAGCCCAAAATATGGCAGCCAGTTGGCTTCTGGCCGTGTTCTGGAGGAGCGTTGTGTGCTGTTGATGGTTCAAGGCAGTATAGATAACATTGCCAAGGGGGAGGTTCCCAAAAGATGCAACATCAGCACCTTGGGCCTTGGAAAGCTTTAATCAGTCTTATCCGAGTTCGTCACTTATGTGAAAGTTGGCACTGAGCGTATGGGTAGGGCTTGATGAGATGGGGCCTAGTGGCTAAATTACTATTAAAAAATACAGTAAATAATAAAAAAAACTCAGCCAAACCTTTCACTGAATTCTTGGAGATGTTGGCCTAATTAATTTTATGGCTATAAGTGGTACTCAGTTGGATTTTAATCAGGCTTTTTTTGCCAGCTGAGCTTGGTGAATGATTATTCCTTTTTTTTTTTTTTCTTTTTTGGAAGCATTTTGGACACTAAAATGCCAAGTATGCATCCTGCGTTTTGAAGTTGCTTTTCTTCCTTTAAGCATTGTATTGTGTTTTTGGAAATCTGTAAGTCATGTATTCTGGATCATAAATGGATGTGTTGGATCAAATTGCAGTTGGGAGCTTTAAGCTAGTTTCTTGGAGCCAGAGAATTTGACAGCTGTCATTTTTATTTACTCTTTAAGTAAACAGTTACTATTGCTGTTAAATATAGGACACTGCATTCAGAAAGAATACTAGTACAGTGTTCTTGAAGAAATACGTGTTTGTTCCCTTAGCCCATTTACTTGCAATTTTTTAAGACAGTAAAAAAATCTTAAAAAAAACCCTGCACTTTAAATCTATATAGATGTATTTCAAAATTTTTACTTATTGACAGAATATGAAGAATATTTTGTGCTTGAAGAATGAAAAATGACATGATGTTTTAAAAGAGCTTGTGTTTATTTACTGCATTCTGTGGTTCTATGAAGAAACCTCTTTGTGGCTTTTTTTGGTGGCTTTTTGAAATGCCTGCTCTGCTCTCTGTTTCATCTGGGTGGCCAGGCCCTCTAATCTGTGGTTTGATTTTGTTGTTGGGACCTCTGTACCTGAAGCATTACAGCAGTAGGATCAACATGCTTAAGTTGGATCTCTATTCTCCGGTGAGATTTGTATAGAGAAAACCTGGAAGTTGGGCATCTAGTCTATGATGAGTGCTGCATGCCCCCAGTGGTCTGTGTAGGGGTTGGAAGAGACCTTAAGTAAGCATCTGGTCCAACCCCCCTGCCAAAGCAAGTTCACCTAGAGTAGGAGCACATCCAGGAAGGTTTTGAATATCTCTGGGCAGCCTGTTCAGTACTCTGTCATCTTTAAAATAAAGAAGTTTTTCCTCATGTACAGATAGAATTTCATGTATTCCAGTTTGTGTTCATTGCCCCTTGTCCTTTTCACCAGGCACCACCGGGAAGAGTCTGACCCCGTCCTCCTGACATCCTCTCTTTAGATATTTATAAGCATTGATGAGATCCCCTCTAAGTCCTCTCAAGGCTACACAGACCCAGGTCTCTCAGCCTTTCCTCATAAGAGAGCTGCTCCACTCCCCTGATCATCTTTGTAGGGACTGTCTCCAGCAGTTCTCTGTCTTTCTTGAGCTGGGGACCCAGAACTGGACACAGTACTCTAGATGTAGCCTCACCAAGGCAGAGTAGAGAGGTAGGATGACCTCTTTGTGTTTTGGGTATCCATCTGGACAGGAGGTATTTCCCCATCTTCATCCTATAGGCGTCTTTGTCTTCTTGTTGATTGAAGAAGCAGCTGAGCTGTCTGGGGAAATTGCTCTCATTGCTGGGGCACCACTCTCTGGTCTGTAGTAGAAGTGTATTTTCATTCCTCAGTGCTGGGCACCTTCCTCGTTTCGTTGCTCAATGAGCATCTCATCTGTCTTCACTAGAACTCCTGCTTTGTTCAGCAGCTTGTCCAAATAGTGGTTCCCACCTGCACTCTGAAAATCAGACCCCTTAAAGATGCTGCAGTAATGAACTGGAAGTGATGGAACTGGATTTCTTTTGATTATGATTCAGTTACCTGCAAGCTGGAGGGATTGACAATATGTTGTCTCCTTCACAGTAGGTTCTCCTCAGAGAAGATGTAAAAGCTTGGAACGCTTTGATACCACGCTTTTGCGTGGCAGGTTTTGCTGTCCTGCACCTTTCAAGCCCTGGCCTCTTCTGAATATTTGAGAACAAGTGTCCTGTCATGTGCAAGTTGTTTCTTTCCTTTCGTGTTGCACTTTCTCGTTACTTCTGCGAGGATCCCTGTTCCTGTCCGTCGCCCCACGAATGAGAAATGTGGAGAAGGTGCTTGAGACGCACCACAACTCTCAGTTCATTTCCCCTGATTGTCCTGAGATCTATGAGTAACTGTCATCAGCCCAAATAGCTTATTTTTTCTTAATCACTGAAAATTAATATCCTGTCTCATCCTGCAAGTCTCTGATCTGTCTTTCTGACATCTAGGTGGTATCGGTGTCCCCTGCCAATAAGTTGAATGAATTTTATGTCCCGTGTACTGTAGTATGTCTTGTCACTCGAAATGGAAGACCCTCTCAAAAAGGAAATAATGAGGGAGGGAAGGAGTTTGTTATTTTAATCTTTGGTTGCTTTCTCTTAAAAGTAGTATTTTATCTATGCTTCTGAATTGCCAAAATATTGATGCATGTCTATTAAGCTATAAATAACTCACGTCTCCTCCCCATGAATGTTAGATTAATAAGCCTTTCTGGCTCTTTACCTTGGGGGCTCTGTAAGTCTTCCAATTAGCTAGTAACTGTCTGATAAGAGATTGCAATATTTTATATTATTACTTTGATTTATGATTTACTAATCTGCTTCTCTCTTTTTCAGATGAATGTGTCGCCAGTAGCTCTTGCTCGTATTTATGAAGAAGACTTTAAACAAGATATGGCTGCCTTAAAGGTACAGATACTCTATTCTAATCTCCGGGGGGACCTTACAGCAGCCTTCCAGTATCTGAAGGGAGCTACAGCAGAGCTGGAGAGGGACTCTTTGTCAGGAAGTGTAGTGACAGGACAAGGGGTAATGGTTTTAAATTGGAAAAAAAAAGATTTAGATGGGATATTAGGAAGACATTCTTTCTTGTGAGGGTGATGAGATACTGGAACAGGTTGCCCCGAGAAGCTGTTGATGCCCCATCCCTGGAATTGTTCAAGGCCAGGCTGGATGGGGCTTTGAGCAACCTGCTCTAGTGGGAGGTGTCCCTGCCCAGGGCAGGGGGGTTGGAACTCGATGATCTTTAAGGTCCCTTCCAACTCTGACCATTCTGTGATTCTATGAAGTTTAGAGGTACTTGGAAGCAATTACTTTGTTAAAGAATCTCATTTTAACAGTTTGGTGTGAAAAAAATAAATTGATTGCTTAAGTGATGAAGTGTTGCTTGGAAACAGAGTACTGATTTACTTTTTCATTCTTCCAGAAAGATATTACACGCCTTTTGAACAAGGAAATGGGGGGAGAAGCAAGCCGTAGCTTTGGAATGAACAAGTTAGATTTCCTAAGGAAAATATTTTTTCTATCCCATGCAATAGAGCCTTGGTTCACAGATAATACATCAAATACTCTTTCACTGGCTTCAGATGACTTTGCTTCTTGTGCAGAGCACTTGTAAAAAGCAGGGAGTAAGCAACTGGGAAAAATTAGTGGATTTGTTTTTTTTTTGCCACCCCTCAATTTTTTTTGGTGTGTATTATCTTAAACATTGCTTATAACCTTTTTATGATACTTGCAACACTTTTTGGGAAAGATGAAGTTGAAGAGAATGTTCTTTAAAATTCGTTCCTTAGATTGAAGGTAATTGTCAGCAGTGCGTTTCGTACAGGCTAATGAGATGTTACTCTTTATTTGCTTAAGGTCCTTCCTCCTACAGTGTACATGAGAGTGACTGACAATATTCCTCAGATAATTTCCTTTATTAAAACAATAATTGATAATGGACAAGCTTATGCAACCTCGCAAGGTAAGACTCACAGCCAGGCAACTCCTTGTTCAGCGCGAGCACAGGAAATCAGCGGTTAGTAATCCCGTTTTGGGATCCGATCAGATACCCTGTGACAGGCTTTCCTTCTGTTGATTAACAGACAGGGTGTGAGCAACTCATTTCTGATGACACGAGTGGGCAGAACAGCTATTACTCAATTTCTAAGTTAAATGTAGCTCGCTACTTAATATAATTGCTTACTGTAATGAGCTGCTATCTAAGCTCCTGTGGGGAAGTCCTGGCCTGGCTGCTACAGGAGAGCTGGGCGAACTTCTTCGCTCTAAACACGAGGTGCTGTAAGAGATGTGCCTGCAAAGCACAGCGTGTGGATCTGGTTTTTTAGCAGAGCTGGTGGTTGTAGAAGTGCTCAAGTGCATTATAACTGGAGTAGCAGGAGGCCACGCTTCAGTCAGAGAGGGGATTGCTGATTGCGCATGGGCAGGGAAGAACCTGGGGAGGTCTCCAGAATACAGATTTATGCTATCTGTAGAATAAGCACGTGGTTACTGAAGAGCCAGTAACGTGGAAATATGTGCTGCTACTACTTTTGCATCATTTCTGAATTTATAAATCAGAATTTCAAATGGGAGTTGAAGGGCATTTGTTTTGCTTTCAGGGAAGTGTTCCCTCTTCATGAATATGTCCCATCTTTGCTATAAAGCTATACTTTTTTTTTTTTTTTTTCCTACTAGGCAATGTTTATTTTGATGTTAAGTCTTGGGGAAAAAGATATGGAGTATTAACCACTATTTATCCTGATGCCCAAGATGAAGCAGGTACGTTCATGGCACCAACTTGTTTGTATTAATACATTGTGTGAGCTCTGGATGCATCTACGCATAAACCTTCATTGAACAGTCTGAAACTGTTTTCTAACTTGTTGTGTATAACCAGCTTTTCAATTAATGAAGATCTTTTTTTTTTTTGTTCTTTATTTGTTGAGGCACTCCCTTTTTCCAGTGAAAGAGGAAATTTGGTGGTCTCTCTTCATACTTGGTTCCATTTATACCTTTGCTCTGGTACCTTAGAACAATTAAGATTCTTAATTTTGTTTAAATACTTTGGGGTGATATGTACAAACTTCTTAGTGAGGTGATGGTCTCAGCTGCAGTGAGGTAGTCAAGGATCAACACAGGGAGAAGTCATCTACTGTGGGGTTTTTTGGGCAGCTGCACCCTTCTGATGCATGCTAACCGGAGGAATTTGCTTCTTTCATTACGTACCACTGGACTGCTGCTTAGCAGCCTGTGTGTGTGAGGGTGAGCCATCTCTTGGTAGGCTGTGCTAGAGTGTGCCTATACCCTTGGCTGGGAGTTTTTTGCTGTGGTTGTCCAGCTGCTGAACAGAATCATTAAGCTGGGTCTCATCAGGTCTCTGCACTGGAGAATTGGATGCAGGTCTTCTGCGTCCTTTGCATGCTGAAGTTCAATAATTCTTCGTTGAAAAAAATCTGTTTGCAATTACTGAAAGTGCCTGGCAGGCTGATGCTCAGGTGAATTGCAGCCAGAAAAGAAGCTTCTCACTGCTCCACTGTGGACTTATTTCAGCATTACGGCTCGCAGAGGGAATGCATTTTGTCAACAGTTATTTAGAGGCAGTTACTGACTGCAAAGGCAGCCAACAGCCTCCTGGGCTGCACTGGGAAGGGCGTTGTCAGCAGTTCAAAGGAGGTGATTCTTCTTCTCTGCTCAGCACTGGTGAGACACTCCTGGAATGCTGGGTCTGGTGCTGGGCTCCCCAGTACAAGAGACATGAACATACTGTGGAGAGCCCAGCAAAAGGCCACAAATAACGATGAAGGTACTGGAACATCTTTCATATGAGGGAAGGCTGAGAGCTGGGACTGCTCAGCCTGGAGAAGAGAAGCCTTGGGACATCTTACCTCTGTGTACAAATATCTGATGGGGGAAGTAAAGCAGATGGAGCCAGGTTCTTCTCAGTGGTGCTTGGCGGTAAGACAAGAAGCAGTGGGCACAGCCTGAAGCACAGGAGATTCTGTTTAAAGCTAAGAAAATCCCTTTTTTACTCAGAGGGTGGTTAACACAATAACGTGTTGCCCAGAGAGGCTGTGAAGTCTCCATAGTTGCAGGTGGTCAAACCCCCATGGAACGCTGTCCTGGGTAGCCTGCTGTAGCTGAGCCTGCTCTGAGCAAGGGCTTGGACTAGACAATCTCGAGGTGCCTTCCAGCCTCAGCCATGACTAATTAGATGTTTTTGTCACCTACAACTAAATTTACTGTTATTCCTAAAGATTTTGACTCTTTAGTTCATAACTGAGAAGATGAAGAATACTTTTTTGGGGGAAGGGTTGTAGCAGTGTAGACAATCTCGGCAAGAGAGGGATAAGAGAGGGATGTAGTCAACATGTATGTCCTGGTTTGCTCAGAACCACAACGATATACTAGTCAGCCATAGCTTGGCAAAGTAGTAAAAGAGCCAAGCTGGAGATTTAGTGGACAATGCTAGGGTTATATTTCTCCCCCTTTATTTCTTATCAGTTTTGAATGATGAAGCAGGTGTAATGGATTTTAGTAATCTGCTTCCCTTAATATTGCATGACATTCTGAATAAAAACTGCCTCTGTATATCGATAAAGTACAAGCGGAAGGGCTCAAGAAAAATGACCATCTAATAGATGTCCAAAAATAGCTGTGAATCATCATTAAAATGTGTTGATACCGGAGTGCTCCAGACCCAGAGATACACCGTGGTTTTGTCAGCGGTCTGGAATAAGCAGAGGAACAAAGTAAATCTGGCATCAGCTGCTGATTAAACAGATGAGTGGTGTTAAATGAAGGAACTTAAAACAGTTGGAGTTGCTTGCCAAGCTGGATCCCTTCAAGCCAAATAGGTATATTGTTCCGCATCAGTCAGATGCGAGGTCATGTGTTTGTCAGCAAAAAACCAGAACCCTATTCTGTAGCTCCTGCCAGGGAGTGTTGTGCATCTGACCTGGGGTTAGGAGCCTGCAGAGACAAACCCTCTTCCCTGTCGTACTGTGGCAAAAAGGACGACATCCTTGGTGCTGCATAGTGAAGGAACCAACGGATCTGGCTTCTCGGTAGAGACACCATTGGCAAAAATGAAACTGGAAGGCTGCTACTGTCCAAGAAGAGTTTTGATTCTTATCTCTATCCAGCTTTTGGTTTTATGGATTCTGAATCAGAAACTATTTGTCCCAGAGGAAAAAAAAATATTTTTTTGTTGTTGTGAGTTTTAGGTTTGGGTTAGGTTGTGTTACCTTTTCTGTTGCACTGCAATCTATTTGTACAGGGAAACTGGTTGATAAGTAACTAAATGAATGGTGTAAAACAAGAGAAGGCCAAAAGGACTAAAAGGATAGTATGTGTTAATCTTGAATCCGTCTTTATTAGCCTGCCGAAATCTGATTCAACATGTGATTTTTTTTTTTCCAAATGTTTGGTTAAGAAACTGGAAGCCTTGTATAAGGGGAAAGGGGAGGAAAGTTACCGGAAAAGAAGTTGAGCAAAGGAGATTAAAATCTGAGTAGTTCACTAAATGCACGTTTCCACTTGCTTTCACTTGCTCATTTGTTTTTTTCCTTGAGACGTATCCCATTAACAAATCACTTATACTTGGCAGTTGAAACTGATAAACGACATAGTAAAGATTTTGCCCTGTGGAAGGCTGCCAAACCTCAAGAGATATCTTGGACTTCTCCATGGGGAAAAGGAAGACCTGGATGGCACATTGAATGCTCCACAATATCAAGGTCAGATTTCTTGGGTTTTAAATCTGGAGCTGTTTTTTGTTTTCCATCTCAGTACAATGGTATCAACAGTATTGAAAGTGTTGCTTCCAATCAGTAGAAAGCACCAATTTTAATGTGAATACTTTGTGCAATTTGTGATGCCACATATAGTGCAAATGAACTCTGATCCACCTTAATGGCATAGCTGTCTTGGTATGTTTTGGCACCATCTCTTGAAACAGATGCGAGTATTTAAAATACGTCTTACAGGACCACACAGGTGATTACAGAATCATAATAGAGTGGTTAGATTTGGAAGGGACCTTAAAGTTCATCGAGTTCCCACTCCCCTGCCGTGGGCAGGGACACCTCCCGCTAGAGCAAGTTGGTCCCTAGTGCACCCCTGGAGGAGGGAACCACCTGCTGTGACCTAGGTCTGATCTCCTCAATGGAGTTTGTGGTGAGAAGGGCTGTTCCTTCTGCTCCTGAACGTTTTGGAGATCTGTCTCTCCCCTCTCCTCAGCTTTTAATGGTCTTGTTGGAGGTAGCAGCTAGTGGCCAGTGCTCCTCTGTAGATGGCACAAGGGAAGGCTTGAGCTGGGGCCACTCCTGTGCAGGTCTGTGCTCAAGCCGGCTTTTGGAACAGACAGGGGAGCATGAACCTGGGAAATAGGAACATCCAGTCTTTCTCTCCTCCTTTCTTCTTTCTTTCTTTTCTTCCTGTGCCCCATCTGCTTCTGCAGAGCCGTCATGAGCCAGGGTGTTTTGTCCCAAAAAGGGACAAAAATTATTAATATCTAACCAGCTACCAGCAGCAACTTATTGATGTGATATATAGAAGGACTGTACGTGTCTGTGTGTGTGGCTTGCCTTTTATTTTCTACTGTGTAGGTCATGCATCTTGCCCAGCTGGAGTGTCCGTGTTTTCTGGGCAGTTAGCACTGATTTACCTCCCTGTGGGTAGATAAGTATTGTCTTTGTTTAACAGATGGGCAAAATTAAGTTATTCACTTGCCCAGCATGAGCTAGCAAGAGCTTGCTGGGGCAGTGGACAGGGCGTAGCAGCCTTGACTCCTGGGCTTTCACCAGAAAGAGTCCAGGTCTATCCTGTTGCCACACAAATACCTTACTTCCAGCCACCAATATTTGCAGAGAGCCCATGGGTGACCTGCCCCAGTGCAGAAGTGCTTGGAATGAGAGGAATGGCCTTGGGAGATCAGAGGCACTGACACTTTCTTTTGACATGACAGTATAGAACCAAGCATTTTCTATGTACAATATTGCCTGAATTCATACAGAAAAGGTACAAAATAAATAATAGTAATACCAAATTTAGGGGAAAGTTCATCACTTTGAAGTTCTTAGGTTTGAAGATGAAGGCAACTATCTGGTACTGGAACTGCAGCAGAGCAAGGAAGGGAAATGTACTGTTTGCTATTCTTTTATCTAAATTAGAAAAATAATTGTTCCTACTAAAGAGAATTAATTGCAGGCAGATACAGGTCCTGCCCATGCAAGTTTTGCTGCAGTTTAGGTATCCAAGATCTGTGTAAAGTCTTGTTTTAAAACTGCAATCATTAAATTGTACACTTAAATTTGTGGTGTTTCATCTTATTCTTTTCTGCATTTCTTTTACAAAAAGCTTTTGTAGTCTTCTGCTTAATGATCAGGAAAATATTGTTACAGTGCAGTGTTTGGAAAGCAGCTGGACATTCACACTGGTGGAATAGATCTTGCGTTTCCTCATCATGAAAATGAAATTGCACAGTGTGAGGTGTATCATCAGTGTGAGCAATGGGGGAATTACTTCTTGCATTCTGGTAAGTAAAATATTAATCATCTAAGAGGCACATAAGAATTTTTAGTATTTTTAAATTGTATTTTAGGCTTGGCATTTATATGGTATGAAGTGTGAGGGAAACCACACAAGCAGATGATCCTACTACAATGACTGAGAGTTCCTATGCTCACTAAGTGAAGAAACATAAGTAGGGGTGAATCTTGAAACTGTAAAATGAATGCCTTTAATAATAAGAGCGATTACAGTTAAGTACTGCTAGATTTCATCTGGGAAAATCTCCAAATAATAACAGTATATGCTTTACTCATGTACAATGCTTACTCCTAATTGAAAATGTGGAAAAAAAAATGTTCTTCCTCTGGAATCTCGTTCCCTTTCGTTTGAGTTTCCTCAAAATTTGAGGGCACTCTTTGTGGTAGGCTTTCATTTTAAATTGTATTTTGGCTGAAATGGGATGAGGATAAAAATAATTCATCTTTTCTATATGTGTTTATGTAGTCCTCCTAAAACCAGCAATTTGTGCTGTCTTAGAAACGGGAGCTGCAGTATCTGAAGACAAGGGGTGGAGGTGGCAAGTGGGCAGGTCACCGACTGGAATGTTTTAAGAGCATTGAGAGTAGAATAAACCAGTCTTGGTCTCCAACATGTCTCAGCACCAGGGCTTAAAAATAAGTCTTCAGTAGCATGCAGAATAATACAACCTTTGTTTGTAAGTATGGTGAAAGGCTTTTAATCATAATAAGAAAAGACATCTATACCACTGAAAAATAAGAATGGAGAGAATGCTAAGATACACAAACAGATGCACCAACAAAGCTCACAAAGTTGTGATCCTGCAGAGAAATGTCTGAACTGTGATGCTTTGTATGGTTTAAAATGTAGGGAGAAGCCTTGCAGGCAGACACTCTGCTGCAGCAACCAAGCACTGGATGTTCCATGTGTGCGGTTCTCATACCTGAAACTATTTAAATTCTCCTGGGGAGCCTTTTTTATCCACCAGTAGACTTGACTTATGCCTAATGAAGGGTATGAGAAACAAGATTCATGCTGGAGACCAAGTGAGTCAGCTGCTTTGGTCTACTCTGGTTGGGCATCGTCAATGAGATTGCTGGTAGGTAGAGACAAGGAGGCCTGTGACATCTGTGGGCTACTTAAAGACCAAGTTGGTCATTCCTCGGCTCTGTAGAAAAGCAGAGACCTTGAGTCTCATCACTATGATCCCTTAACCCTCTCTAGGGCTCTGACCAACATCAGTGTCTCCCTGCTTTCCTGTGGAGCATGAGCGACTTGGTGTAGCCTACAGATGTCACAGACCTTGTCTCTTCCCTCAGAAGTCACCTCACTGGCTATGCCTGACTGAACTGTACCAAAGTGTCTTTTACTCACCTGGTCTTCAGCTTACAGTGCTGCCTGGTGTGTAGTGTTTCAGTGAAGCACAGTGCTTTGAACTACATCGTTGTCTCATGGTCCTAGTGCCATTGCCACTGATGGAAATCATGAAACCTGTTCTTCCTCTTGCACTCATGGGTGGTCTGGATGGTCTCCAAAGAACTCAAGTAAATAGAAAGTCAGGTTTGCATCTACATTCTGTCTTATTGCTGAGCAGTATGTTGTACAAGATGTCATAATGAACCCTTTGAGCTGCTTCCCTGAGCAGGAGGTGCAGAGTTAAACCTGTGCTACGCTCTGGGAATTACTTGGACTTTTTTTTTTCTTTTTTTAACATATATTTGTCCTGTATGGAATGAATATTGAATTCTAGTTTCAGTTCCTGATGTGGAGGCTGTAATGAATCAGTGGCAATCGTCCAGAGGCTGATGCATCCTCCAGGGTGTGCTTTGCTCCTGAAGTGCTGAGGAATCCTCTGTGCTTCCCGTGAGATGCATTAGTTACTGCCAGGTGGAGCCTTCTGTTGAAAACCAGTGAATCTGACTTCTCAAGTTTGGAATTGAAACTATGGGGGAAATATTCTTTGAAACTAACTAAATAAAGAAGAGTCAATTTTTCTTAAAAAATAGAAAAGATTGAAAAAAGAAAAAGAACTTAATTCCAAGGGCAATTTGTACACTGAGGTTCTCTAGGAGCTGACAGATCACATTCATTAAGTCAAAAAATTTTGCTGGAGGACAATAGTGTGAATTATTTAGGGCAAATGAATCAGCTTCAGAAACAATTTATTCTGGTAGCAGACTTCAGAATTTTAGCAGGCTCAGAATTGGAGGAGCAATCCCCATTAGAGGAAGAAAATCCCTGCACTGGGGATAAATCTTTTCATAAGGACTTTATTTTTAGACTACTTGTACTCTGGGAAGAGCGCCAAGCCAAAGTTACGAAAATCCTTGTATTTTGTGATTCTTAATGAAATCATTCTAAGTGCTGAAACTCTGGAAGAGGAGTATTATTTTGAATTCAGATGTTACCGCTACCTTATTAGGAAAACACTATCAAACTAGTTTAAGCTTGGCTGCCTAAAGTTAAGTAAGTCAATATTTAGGCACCTTTGCAAAAGAAAAGATAATAATCATACTCGGGCTCTTCCCCATCTCCCAGGAGAAGTTTGTGGGTTTTACTTGAATTGTAAGAGCTCTGGTCTAGTGCCTCTGACAGCCTGAATGTTCTTATTGAGCACCCTGAGTTTAACCACACAGCTGTGAAAGTGGCCTCACCTGCCAGCAGTCAGGATAAATATGACGGAAATGAGATTTTTGGATTGATTGTAGATTTCTGCTGTAGCTTTGTATCCATAGATCTCTTGATTCTTTCCTACTCTCTGTAGTGTTTTGTGCAAACTTAAATTTACAGATGGTCAAAGTAGGACCAGAGGTAACCTTATGGAGAAACCCCACTGCTTTGCATCATTGTCAGAAATAGCTGAGAAGTGGAAACAGCTCTGTTTGCCAGGTTGCTTTTGTATCTGGGTAGACATAATGGGGATTTTATCCACATGAGGAAGAGAGGGGGTTCCAAAAGCAGCACTGTGCAGAGAGTAGCACAAAATTTGGGCTGCTGAGTGAGAAATGCCACTTCTGCCACCACCTGTAAAAGCAGAAGCGTGGTCACATGTTGTCCTTGTGGAGCACTCTGAGGTACTGGTAATGCTGGAGTGCCCAATCTGAAAGAATGCAGAGTGCTGATGTAGTATTCCAGAGCGAGAAAGGTTCATGCTTAAAAATCAGCCTGTAAATAGGATGAAGTGCTGGATTCTGCAGGTTATGAAAATTGCTTGTTAGTTGTAGGTGCTTGGTAACTTACAGGATTACTCTTTTATTAGGAGAAGCCAATTAAGGCTTTTAACAACATTTATGAAGTTATGATGTGTAGTCTTTTATTGATTACGTGTTTGGCATCTCTCTGGTGCTGTGAATAACTCATGTTTTCCATCAGCGGTGGTGCTGTGACCAGCATGGACAAGGCCTGGGGGCAAACAGCCTGAGGTTACCCATCTCCTGCCTTGCTCTGACAGAACTTTCAGTCCTGGAGCTGACCTCTGTGTACTCTCCTAAATGTAATAGAGGTAGTTACCAACAGTCCATGCAGTTACTGAAAGCTCTAGCAATGCTCCAGCATCTTAAAATAAGCTAATTCAAATTAGGCATCATAGCTACACCCATCCCTCCCCTTTCTTTTTCTCAGTCTCTCAGAGTCTGGAGAAATAGGGAATGAGCAGATTAATCATACGTGTTAAGGAATTGTGAACCAGCACAATACAGTTTTGGTTTAAAAAAACCCCAGCCAAACAGTGTTATAGCCACCAGCAAGTAATAAGTACAGAAAGTTGTTTGAGTTTCAAGAAAATTGTTATGTGAGATCACTTCAGGATCTTTAAAGGTCTTAAAATATTTCTGGAAAGACAAGAGTAACAGGTAAGGTACTTATCTGTGAAGACTGAAAAGTATTTACCTGCTTGTTTGTATTGGTTTATTATGAATCCTGAGCAGAGACTCTGTTTTTTCCTGAGTAGTGTCTCTGTGTATGGTGGTATTTCATTGTTGAGGTTTTGTTTGTTTGTTTAAAACCCAACTTTTTCTATGCTTTAAAATTCACCCAGCTGAAGTTGAGGATGGAGAGGTATGCAGGACTGTAGGCAAAGCTAGTAGAAAATAATGTTGCATGTTGCATTGAAATGGTTGGCACATGCCCATCACAGCATATGCTGCCTCCAGCGTTTCCAGTATCTCACTGCAGTCTTTCTCAACCACTCCCCATTCAGAAGCACGCTCGTTTGTCCTAATTAATTTCTTTTTTTCCTGTTGTTCTAGGGCATTTGCATGTTAAAGGAAGTCAAGAAAAAATGTCCAAGTCATTAAAAAACTACATAACGATTAAGGTAATCTATTTCTGTCAATTGATGCAATGTATGTTGGTAATATGGAAATATTAATCATAGCCCTCTTTTAAGAAAACTTTGCAGTGGGTGCTTACACTGCAGTGAAAGACCTGAGACAGCTTGTTTCCCTAGTGCTGGTGTGCCTGTTTATTATGGATCTGGATGTAGGAAACCCACTCGTACTCGGGGTTTGTTTATAATGTGGATTTTGCTGAGCTGAGAGCGTTTGTAGGAGCAGCATTTGTACCCCATACCAGACCTCTGCATTATAGTTCAGACTTAACAATCTCAAGGGTCTTTTCCAGCCTAAATGGTTTGGTTCTATAGACAGATGAGTTCTCATCTGTCTGCTCCTAATAGTGCATGTGTTTTGGGGACTTATAAAAGACGAGATGTTTTTCCTTGTTCTGCTTTAGGTGAAATGGGACACAGTGTCAGCGTTTTTGGGTATCACAGAAGCACAGAATGATATGGAGATCATCTAGTCCACCCCCCCTGCCAAAGCAGGTCCACCTAGAGCAGGTTGCACAGGAACATGTCCAGGCAGGTTTTGAATGTTGACAGAGACTCCACCACCTCCGGGCAGCCTGTTCCAGTGCTCTGCCACCCTCAAAGAAGTTCCTCCTCATGTTTAGATGGAACTTACTAAGTTCAAGTTTGTGGCCGTTACCTCTTGTTCTGTCACTGGGCACCACTGAAAAAAGACTGGCCCCTTCCTCTTGACACCCACTCTTTTAATTATTCATAGGCATTGGGATCCCCCCTCAGTCTTCTCTTCTCCGGACTAAAAAGACCCAAGTCTCTCAGCCTTTCCTCGTAAGAGAGATGTTCTAGGCTCCTAATCATCTTCGTAGCCCTTTGCTGTGCCCTCTCCAGCAGTTTCCTGTCCATCTTGAACTGGGGAGTCCAGAACCGCACACAGTACTCCAGATGTGGCCTCAACAGGGCAGAGTAGAGGGGCAGGATAACCTCTCTTGACCTGCTGGCCGCACTTTGTCCTACAACCCCACCGTGCCAGTGGCCTCTCATATTCTCCTTTATTTTTATTCGCTCACCTTGCTTATGCACCGAGAGCTCTGTCTTTCGGTAGCCACAAGCCATGTGAATATGCCCTGTTTTACTGTGTCCCAGAGATTTTTGGTGTAGCCCAGAGCAGGGTTTCTCTGCCAGGCATGTGCGACAGAGCTGTGCTTGACGCTGGGGCAGCCCCGGTGCTGGCTGACACCTATCGCTAGAAATGGGTAATTTCCTTCCTTTAGACAAAGCTTGAGAGGCTGTTTCAGCACATATGTTTCCCTTTGCCCTCTTGGAAGATTTAATTAAAACCCCTTTAAAAAGGAGTTCAATATGAGCTACTTTATTCTTAAGTCTGCTGATGCTGTCTGGGTATGGTTAAGCCTTGTCTCCCCCGGAAGAATTACCTAGAGCTCACAGTTTTCACAGAAATTTCCCAAATCTCGGCAGACGTTTTGGATAGGGTAGAGAAATGACCACAAATCACACAACAGCTTGGGTTGGAAGGGACCTTAAAGATCATCAAGTTCCAACCCCCCTGCCATGGGCAGGGACACCTCCCACTAGAGCAGGTTGCTCAAAGCCCCATCCAGCCTGGCCTTCAACACCTCCAGGGATGGGGCATCCACAGCTTCTCTGGGCAACCTGTTCACTGGAGCACCACCAGTGTTCTCACCACCCTCTTTCAGTCTAAAACTATTATTGCTTGTCCTGTTGCTACCCTCTCTGATAAATTAAACAATTTAACTGAATGCAATGCATGCTGTTGAAAATAACATGTAGAAACAGTCCTCTCCACATCTGTGGTGGGACTTGTTTGCGTTGAGAAAACGAGAACTTCAGGCCCGTCTCTCTTCTCTTGTGAGTCTCCACTTCTAACTTCTGCCCTTGGACACAGCTGACAAGTATTAATCCTTCCCTGTAAAGCAGTTTTCAGTCCAGTCATCAAACTTCTTCCAGTATCTTGAAAGCAAAACCCTACATGAAAGTCTTTATTCCTGCTCCAAAAGAGGGGAAGTCCATCCAGGACGGGGCCTGAGGTATTCTCTGGTCCTGCCAGCAACCATCTGCTTTCCAGGCCACCACTCGGGCACGGCTGCTCTGTGTCTTCTGTGTCCATCTGCTGTGTTTTCCCTCCCCCTGATCCTCTTTGATTTTTTTTTTCTTTCTTTTTTTTTTCTTTTTTTTTTTTTTAATAGCTATTAATTCTGACCCCCAGATAATGCATGGCCAAGCAACCTGCTTTGAAAGAGCAGCGATGCTTTCTCTGTGCTCTGTTTTCAGTGAAAGGCAGAATTAGTTTTTCCTGCTCGGATGGACCTTTCCCAAATTTGAAGTTATTTTCATACTTTACTCATATTGTTCTACCTCTGTGTATTAGCGTAAAGCGTCTGGGCACACTGGCTACACTCAGTTATACAGACTTCATTTAAATAAAACCAAACCAAACCAACAATAAAACCCACCCACCCCAACAAACAGCACCACTGTCTATTTCTTGATTTGGCTGGCCCTGATTGCCTCAATTATTTCTGTTTTCACTTGAGAGACAGCACATCATCGATGCTTTGCTACCTTCAGCGTTCAGGCTGGTTTAGCCTGGGAGCAGAAGCTAAATTTCGAAAAGTGGCTTTTTAAGCCAGTGACACAGTATTTTCTCACAGACAGTATTTTCTCACTTTTATTGATTTTCTGTTTTGGTAGCACTTCAGTGTTACAAAGTTACCATCACCAATTTGTAAATTAAACAAGGAAGCAAAGCTCAGAATGCAGCGTTCAGTCAATCTGCCACAGTGTCCAGCCTTGCTGAGAGCAGAGTTGGAAGGGGTTGAATGTTTTATCAGTGTACCTTCTGAGCATTTAAATAGTTCTTTATACTATTAGTGTAAATTAATTACACTAGTAATAGCTTACTTTATACTATAGTAAATTGTTTGTAATATTAGGGTTAAATTAATGAGGTTTCTTAATTAACACAGACACATTCTAGCAATATATATATAAAAAAGAAGTTGTTTTCATTCACACTCTGTTTTCCTTCATGTTCTAGACCTGCGGAAGAGCTACGCTTCTCTCTTTTCCAAGAGATGTTTCTTTTTTCGTAAAGTTTGCAAAACTTGGGAGCTGTCCTTTCCTGCATAATTGTACCCCAACCTTAGCCTGATAATTTCGGTTTGTCTTATAGTATGATCATAATAACGTAGCACTTTTCACTGTCATATTTGACATCGTGAGTACATTTACATCTTGTATATATCACCCCTGGAAGTGTTCAAGGCCAGGCTGGATGGGGCTTTGAGCAACCTGCTCTAGGGAGAGGTGTCCCTGCCCATGGCAGGGGGGTTGGAACTTGATGATCTTTAAGGTCCCTTCCAACTCTAACCATTCTATGATTCTATGATATGTACAGACGTCTATCTTACATGGGACTAGATTTTGTTTACTTTAGACTTTCAACCAGTGTTACAGTTTAAAGCTTTATGCCTGTCTTGAACTACAAAGACTGGGTTATTTGTCGTGTTAGTTTGTCTGAAATACGCTGTGAAACTAGTGTAAGGAGGTGGAAGAAATTGTTTGATTATAATGCTAAAGTTGTCTTTTTGTGGATGGAGTTTAGGATTTCCTGAAGAAATTTTCATCGGACCAATTCAGGATGTTTTGTTTGCGCAGCAGATACAGCTCAGGTAAGGAAAAAAAAAAAACCCAACCCCCTTATTAGTTGAGATGAGCGTGGCTTCCCACGTAGGCTCCCCAGCTGAGGGCTGGTGGAGCACCTCGCAGGGGGTGGAAAGGTCGTTGACGCTCTGTGGGGCTGGTCTTCACCTCACATTTAGAAAGAGCGTCTTTACCAAGATTGGTACGTAACCATTTGACCGAACACCTTCTTGAGCCGCAGTTAATTGCGACTCTCAATTAACTGCGCTTTCAATCAATGAATTACCTCCACCTCTGATTTGCATCTGTATTTCAGTCACAATCGGCTGTTTTTGGAGAGGTATCTAGATACAGCTTTGCCTTATCTTCCCATAGGGTATGATAATGGCTCGTTAATAACTTTCTGTCTCCCTGCTGTGTTACTGTTTTCCATCCTGTGGAGCTCCTGAGCATTCAGGCAGCTCTGTGGTGCAGTGCAGCTTGCTTGCACCAGCGCTTGGTAACCTAATGATGGCCTTTGCTGGTGGGGAGGGGTGTGGGAGTTCTTGTCAGCTTCCCCGTCTTATGCCTCCACTTGGGAGTCTTGAACAAATGTGTATTTAAAAGAAAAGAAGGAAAAAGGCTAAAACTAAGGAGGCTGTCATACATGTTTGTCCTATAAACAAAAGTTGAATGGCTGGTGATTCCTAAGCTTGCCTTGAGGCAAGGAATGGCTGCCTGCACCCCTTCTCTGCTGCTCCTCAGCTGGCTGCATTTGAGCCTCTTCGAGAAGGATGTAACCCTTTTTTTTGGCCTTGCCTTGCAGGTTAAACACCTTCCTGTGATAAAGCAGAGGGCTACCTGTGCAACTAAGGTGGCTTTGATGAAAGGATATGGTGGTATTATGTCAGAGTATAGTGCCAGTAGGTCAGTGGGCAGAGAAGGTTTGCTCAAAGGTCTGCTGTGTTTGCCACCTCCACCTTATGAGGCAAGGTACAGTTATTCGCCGCCAGATCACAGGATTGTAGGAGTTGGAAGGGACCTTCAGAGATCGTCTAATACAACCCCCTGCTGGGGCAGGTTCATCTAGAGCAGGTGGGACAGGAAGGTATCCAGGCAGGTTTTTAATATCTCCAGGGAAGGAGACTCCACAACCTCTCTGGGCAGCCTGTTGCAGTGCTCTGTCACCCTCAAAGTAAAGAATTTTTTTCCGCATGTTCAGATGGAACTTCCCATGTTCGAGTTTGTGGCCGTTACCTCTTGTCCTGTCACTGAGCAGCACTGAAAAAAAGACTAACCCCATCCTCTTGACATCTGCCCTTAAGGTAGTTGGATGCATTGATGATGAGATCTGCTCCCAGTCTTCTCTTCTCCAGTCTAAACAGACCCAGGTCTCAGCCTTTCCTCATAAGAGAGGTGCCCCAGTCCCCTCATCATCTTTCTGGCTTCCTCTGGACTCCCTCCAGTAGTTCCCTGTCTTTCTTGAAATGAAGAGCCCAGAACCAGACACAGTACTCCAGGTGTGGCCTCACCAGGGCAGAGTAGAGGGGGAGGATGACCTCCCTCCACCTTCTGGCCATGCTCTTTTTAATGCACCCTGGGAGATCATTGGCCTTGGCCACAAGGGCACATGATTGTCTCATGGTCAGCTTGTCCACCAGGACTCCCGTGTCCCTCTCTGTAGAGCTGCAGAGTTGAAGATCCAGAGTCAGCCTCTCCTGAGCCAAGTATTTACTGTGCAGCCTGTCAGTTTGTGTCCCTGCTATCAGTTCACTTTGGTCTGGAGATAAGTTTACTGCACTCCTCCTCATCTTGCTGTCTGCCTCCTAAGTGTTTTTATTAGAAATGAGATCCCAAGCACCTTCTGTTTGTTCCTAAAAAGGCTTTCGTAGCTTAAACCTGTTTGCAATTATTGCTGCTATCCCTGTGTGTGAAGGAGAGCCTTTTGTACTTGCTAAAAATCCAGGTTTGGGGTGACGTTACCACGTTCATTGGATCAAGTCCATGAAACATCTTCATAGGCGTGTGGCTGAGGGCAGTGCCAGGCAGCTGGGAATGGCTACTGCTTGCCAGTGTGGGGAAGAAAAGTGAGAGGGAAGAGACTTTGATGCAGAACATCAGCCTTCTCTGCTTGCTCATACTGGTGGGGCAGAGCTGCTTGGGGTTAAGCTGAGTGCTGGGGCTAGTGGTGGTTCTGTCCCCAAAACGCTCTCCTGGTCACCAGAACCAGGTGTTTTTGTGAAACCGAGTGAACCGTACTGTTTCAGTCCCTCTGGTCTTTCATTAATTGTTGGTGCTAACAAACATATGTTTTTGTAATTTGATGATGTGGCGATGATGCCCTTGGTGGTAAAGGAGGGAAGAAGTGGGGAGTACGGTGAAGATTTATAGAGCCGTGTGGGTTTGCAGTGCCTGTAGGCGGTGGTTTAGTAGAGTGCCATGAATCGGGGAAGAAGAATGGCTTTAATCAAAGCAGGCTTCATCAGGGTAAACTTTCATCAAGTATTCCTCGTGGAGTTCCTGTAACCAGTGTAATCAGTTGAGTAATCTTAGCGGATATAAATGATCTCTTTCGGTATCTGGCTGTTTTCTAAAAGTCTGTACATCAGTCTTTTTAAAAGCTGAGTAAAGCTTAATTTTAAAACCAGTGTTAGTGAGGCAGTAATGCAGATTTTTAATTATGCAGAAGTGGAAAATCTGACAAATACAGGTCCAGGCTTACGCCTTACTTGCACTGGGATAAATCCTACAGAATGCCTGTTTAAACAGTGGGATTTAGGCTAATGGAACTGAATTGAGCCTTGCATCTGGCTGCTTCTGCCCTCTTAGATCTGTCCGCTTGCTCAGACTGGCTGCTGTAAAGACTGTCCATGCCTGGACAGTGTTGGGTAATTGCACAGAGCTGTGGGCTGTAATGGGTGTGCTGGGTGTAAGTGTGTAGGTTGGGTGTGAGGAATCCCATCCAAAACATGCCTTTACAAGTTTAAACAATCTGCATTTTCTCTAATAGTTGCATTCAAAAATTGATATGGCCAGTTCAGCTTTGATATTGTAAGAGAACTGCATAACTAGTGCAGAATCTAGACTACAAAATTTTAGGTCCGTGGAGATTTTAGATGCTGGTGAAGCAGTCCTTTAACTGAAGTGCCTGTATTCCTCACAGAGTCCCTGGTGAGGGTTAGGTCTCTCTGGAGGTCTGTAAAGACAGATTGTTAAATTAAAATAGGAAAAAAATAGGGGTGGTATCAAAGGTATGTCTTATCAATTTAAATCTGGAGGATGCTTAGAAATATGTCCAGTCCAAATGCTTTGGAGTAACAACTTCACAGAGAGATTCAAAAATGAAAAAAAAATTTGAAGTCAAGTAGCTGTTGCTTCGGTCAGATTCCAGACGCTTTTTGAATCAATCTGATACCTCTCCAGTAGGCAGTATTTTGTCGTGTGTAATGATTGTGGTTTTATACTGATTTAATTCACCTAGCGCACACGAAGAACAGAATTTTTAATTAAATATGCGATTGATTGTAATAAAAGTTTGCTGTGACAAGTAATAGCAAACTTCTCTAGAGTGACTTTGTCCCAGAATATTGTTCCTATGTATGACAGACAACATCCTTTCTCTCATAATGCCCAAATATTTTTTTTTCCTTTAGCAGTAGAATTCAGTGACGAGAGCATGGAAGATGCAAAGCACCTTCTTCAGGCAACCTCCTCATTTATTAGAGATGCAAACGCTTATATAAAAGGACAGCTGGTATGTGAGCCTGTTAGAGAAGACATACTGTGGGAAAGGTAAGCATGTTTTAGATTTAGATTTAGATTAGATATTAGGAAGAAGTTCCTTACTGTGAGGGTGGTGAGGCACTGGAATAGGTTGCCCAGGGAAGTTGTGGCTGCCCCATCCCTGGAAGTGTTCAAGGCCAGGCTGGATGGGGCTTTGAGCAACCTGCTGTAGTGGGAGGTGTCCCTGCCCATGGCAGGGGGGTTGGAACTTGATGATCTTTAAGGTCCCTTCCAACTCTAACCATTCTAGGATTCTATGATTCTATGTCTCCTGTATCTGAAAGACTGTGATTGTGTGGGGAATAACTTGCTGTCAGGCCTAGAGGGCTGAGCACTGTAGTGTGCTGAGTTCTGTTCAACAAGCAGGACCAGAAGAAGGACTGAGAAGCAGGCTTGCCTGCCAGACCTCACCTTTCTTTCTTCTTTGCCTAGCCAGCTGCTTTTCCTCGTAGTCTGCTACACTTAGTTCATTGTATTTTTAAAATCTGTGTTATTTATCCAGCGTGCCTGTCTCCCTACACTTGCATTTTTGCCCCTCTTGAGTGGTTTAGAAGACAAAGCTGTGACAAGTTGTGAGGCTGTTCGGCTCATAAGTAGGACTGTGCATTAGAGAATGAAGGAGAAAGAGGATGAGTGGAAAGTAATGTGCTTCGGCCGTTCGAGCTTGTAATCAAGCCGTGCTGCCACGCAGCAGAGATGAGAAGGGGTTACTGAGAAACTGGCCAGGACAGAGATGTCACAGGAAAAGAGGAAATTATGGTTGCTGCAGCCCTGACAATGATGAGCAGAATCCTCTCTGGAGTCCTTTAAGAAAAACAGCTTGGGGCTGCGCCAACTAAGGCTTGCAAAGGGCACTGGAAGGTGCTGCAGGGAAAGGGAGTTGAGTTAAGTGGTTGTGGTATTTGGCAAAAAGGAGTCCTTCAGCACGACACTGCTGGAGACCTGTTGGTAAGAGCTCACTCAGGCTGAGAGATGTGAGACACGTGAGGAGGTTGAAATGAATTGCCAGTGGGGGAAGTGTGGGAGGGCAAAACTTGCGTATCACTAGGTTTAAAAACAGCCACGGTGAAACAGAGCTCTTGGTTAGGAAGGTGGTAGGTGTTCAATGGAGAAGGGGGAACTTGCAGGGAAGAGCACTGGGAGGAATAGGTTTGGGCAGCAATCATCCGATGTCTGAGGCGGAGGCAAGCGAAACCACTTGTGAGCAGGCACAACAGGGTTAAGGAGAGCCTCAGAGGTGGTGAGACAGCTTGAGGCTTAGAATCATAGAATGTTTTGGGTTGGAAGGGACCTTAAAGATCATCAAGTTCCAACCCCCAAGCTGTGGGCAGGGACATCTCCCACTAGACTGGGTTGCTTAAAGCCCCATCCAGCCTGGCTTCCCGGATAACCCTGCTCCCTGAGCTTTACCCTGAAATGCCATCCTTGGGTCAGCGCTACCGAGGTCTGTTTCTCCTGGCCGTGTACAAGAGCAGGCCACCAGCAGCTGGTTGCAGCTTGTCTTTTATTCCTCCTGCTCTTCATGTCACAGCAGCTGGTGGCACTGGTCCTGTGGCAATGAGTGCTGGCTGCCCTGATGGCTTTTGGTGCTGTTGCATGGACAGTCCTGTCAGACCTTTCCATCTGGACAGAGCGAAGTGGAATCCTGGGGCCAGGATTGGGCTTGCCTGTCAAATGAGGAAGCAGCACCAACTTCTGAGCAGGACTCCTGGCCGGCCCTGAGTCAGCTCTCTTGCCAGGCACTTGAGTGGTGGGCTTGACGTGGCTTTGGAAGAGAAACACGCTGTTAGCGGGAAAAACGGGCTGCTGGGAGAAAAAATAACTAATTAAGGACATTAATGTTTTGCTATCAACCTTATTTTCCAGCTGTTTTGGAATGATTAAGGCAAGCCTTGCTGTGCTGCTGTTGGCTCTTGCGATTAACCATGTCTTTATTGAACGGCTGTAGCACTTTGGGTCTTGACACGCGTCGGGTTTTTCCCTTTGCTGCTGAAGGATGTGTCCTCCCTGATCAGTGCAGCATCGCCCGCCGCAGGACAGCTGGGATGGAAAAATTGCTGATGAATTCAGCCTACTGCTGGCATCTTGTTTGTCTTATCTGAAAAGTTACCTTTTCCTCCTGAAGGCTAGCCGACACAAAAGTAACCGTGAAGGCTGCGTTTGCAGATGACTTTGACACCTCCAGGGCTGTTGCAGCAATTATGGACCTCATTCACCATGGCAACAGACAGCTTAAGGCTGTTACTAAGGTAACCCATTAGGATACAGAGATCAGAAAATGACAGCTGTCCACTGTCCTACTGCTTAATGCAGACAGATTAGTTTATTGTTCACCTAAGGAACCGGCAGAAACAAAGCCCCGTAAATTGTTGACCTTAATGGTGCCCGCTTGTCCCGACCGTGTCTCCGGGATTGTGTTGGGCTATTGTTCTGGGCTTCCCTGTGTCCAAAGGATGTTTCTGTTCCTGTATTATTTATACCTAAGGTGTTTGAAAGGCTTGAAGCCGTTGTGGAGTGCTGCTAATTTTAGTGCTGGTTTTATCTCCGTACCTTGCTTCTTTTGCTTAATACCCAGGCACAGAAATCAACCTGAACTGGGAAATGGGGTGGGGGAGGTGGTGGTTGCTGCGGGGGCTTTGGCAGGCAGCCCCTAGGTGCACGGGGCAGTCACGGTGACGAGTTCAGCTCTGGGGACCGAGTGGCTTCCTTCTGCTGCTGGAAAACTAACTGTGGCCTCAGCATGCCTGCATGAGTCTGTCTTCAGATGGCTTTTGGCAAAATGAGACTTTGTTAAGATCTCTCAATGGTGACACAAAGGAGGCATCTGGTAAGGACAGGACCTGAGCAGTAAACACAGTCTGAAGTGCTTTTGGGTCTCCCTTTATCAACAGCTGCCTTTCTCTCTCAAGGCAAGCGGCGCAGCCTTGTCCCTGTCCTCCTTGATGGCTGGTGTCATCATGCCCCCCATAAACATAAGCATCACACACAAACACAACTGCTCATTCCTCTCTTTAACCTTCTCGCTGCTCTTACTTAGTTGGCATGTTCCTATTTCTTGCTCTCAGCGACTCCACCTCAGCTGCTTCTAGTGCAGATCTTTTGCAGATTTTAGGTTATGGCTTATCTCAGGCCTTCATGGAGATGTCGGATAAAATCCAGTCCCAGCTGCTGATGTGGTTGTGTATGTCAATACTCTCTTTTTTTTATTGTTTTTTTTAGGGAAAGGTTTGTCCCTTAAATGGCTTCTCAGACTATCGTTTATTTTTGATTTTTATTTTTTTATTTTTAATGAAAGAAATATGGAAGAAAGCAAGAAACACATGTGTTCTTAAAAACCCTATTCTGTGGCTGCTGCTGGCTGTTGCCGGCGCTACCTGGGCATGACAAAATGCCGAAAGCTATCTCAAAGCAATCTGCACGTTGTTTAAATCAATAAGACACTCAAAAAAAAAAAAAAAAGGTTCAGGGCTTTTTTCAATCATTTATTTCACAGGTGCCCTTGAAGCTGGGATTTTGTTCTTCTGTTTTGTTTTCATACACACAGCCCTTCATGCCTAGAAGTGCTATTTTTAAGCCTAATTTACTGCACGTGTGTAATGCGTGGCAGCTTCACACATCTCTTCTCCTCCCTGCACATGCTGGTAATAAGCTCTTCCCCTCCCCTGTTTACTTAAATCTTTTCCCTTTGTGTTGGGAGGTGCTTTTATATCTCTGCAGAAGTTCCCATCTGGGCAGGTGTTACTGGTGGAGGTAGATCTATATAATTAGTAATAGTTTTCCCATGTGGACTGGGCTACGGAGGGATGCTGAGTTCTTTGATATGTATTGACTGGACAATCTCTTTTGAGTGTTTTTTAAACAGGATGCTGGATATTCTAGGAGCTCTGTTGTGTATGGAAGCATTATATCCTATATAGAAGGCTTTTTTAATGCCCTTGGGATGTCCTTTGGAGAAAGACAGGTACGAAACATCTCTTCTGTGTGTACTCATATACGGTAGCAGTGCCAGCGTTACGTTTTATCGAAAGCTTTCCGAAAGCATCAGATGTGACAAAGTTATTTATGGTTTTAGTAAACCTTTCTGCACCGCTTGCGGTTTCTGCCGTGATGCCTTAGGAGAGCATGTGAGGGGGTAGAACAGGAGAAAGCAGAGCGTGGGCTATTTTTCTTCTCTTGAGGTACTCCCGGCTGACTTCAGTCACGGTTGTGCTGTGGAAATGAGAAAGTTTGAGGAATGAAATGAGGAAAAGTTAGCATTGGAAGCCTTTAAAGTTGGTCCTCTTATGTCTCTGGCTTTTCCCCAGCTCTTCATCTCCTCTCTGCTGGTTGCACCCGGGCTGGCTTGGATAGCCAGATGAATATCTGTGGCTGTGACCTCCCTGCAACAGCAGGAGCCAGGGTCCAGCTCCTCAGGGTGCGGGGAGGGGGTGGGAAGCTGGAGGGCCCATCGCTGGAGGTACTTTACATACCCTTTAGTCCATGGAAAGGCACGAATGGGCAAGGGGAGGGAGGGAGGGAAGGGGGAAGGAGATAAAAGCTGAGAGCAAAGAACTGTACTGGGAATAGAGTGATAAATATGGAGGTGGTGGCCGAAGGGGAGCATTTAAAATGACACAAAGTGTTGGAGACAAGCAGGCAGTTCTGCTTGTCTCCTGCTCAGATCTGGAGCTGAATACCAAGAGGTTGAAAACTTGCTGTAGAGAAACTGTTCTGCAAAAACTTCTTTTGAGGAGGGGGACAAGAGGATAAGAAAATGTAAATAACCCTATGCATCCTTTGAAAGTCAGGCAGGAGAGCAATCCATGCATTTATTTACTTTGCCTCTTTGTGGATTTTTTCCACAAAATTTCTTTCACTGCAGCAGTTGAATGTGACTTGGCTGTGTGTTGCTCCTCATAACCTCTGGTTTGTTGTGTTAATTTTTAGTGGTGTAGTGAACACCTACGTTTTCTGTAAATTGGATGGCAAAGTCATTCCTCCAGATTCTTGGGCTGTCTGTGTGCAGGTGCCTGCTGCACCTACATTTTTGCTGAAAGAAGTGTCTGAATGCTTTTCTTTTCTGTATGCTGTGCCCGTTTCCCTGGGGCGGCAGGGTCAGCAGAAGATGTTGGCGTGAGCCAGGCAGGAAGGAGGGAGCAGCACGGCAGCGTCTCGAGTAGCTGCTTGGTTTGAACTTTGGCAGTGCTGTTTGTAGAAGTGTGTTTCCTGCTCCCCTCATCATTTGTCTTTCTCTTCTGCATTAAAAGTATTTCTCCTGCTGTTTTACCTGCCCCAGGTTATGATGAAGCATTTCTGGCACTTAGTTTTATTGCCTTCTTTGGTCTCATAAAATTCTTCTGCAATACATTTACATGTTTTGGAAGTTTGGGGAATTTGCTGCCTTTTATGATTGTAGGGAATATCGAGCATCTCATGTTCTGTCTTCGATGTCTTCCCCCTCAACTCCTTCTCCTCCTCCTCTCCGTTTGTTTGCTTCAGTCAGTGGCCTCTGAAACTACTCTCTTTCATTTCCATCCTGCTGTTCGGTGACTAAATACAGTCCCCTCTGGCTTTAGTTGCTCGGCTGCTCTTCTGCTCCTGGTCAAGTGTCACTGCCAGCAGCTTCACCCCACCCCCACCCCAGCCTCGGTGTGCTCTACATTTCACCGCTCTGTTGCCTGCTTCCCCTCTTGTGTCTTAGTGCCACCATGGTGTTCTCTTGCTGTTTGGAGGGTTGTCCTTTTCCTCCTGCTTGAGACTTTGCCTCTAGTGAGAAACAGGGATGGTTTCTCTGCTTAGAGTGAGACCAGGAACCTGGCCATGCCTGTGCCAGGGAGTGACCACCTTCTTCTGCCAGCACCTGAGCTCTCTAGGAGGACCAAGGTCGTTCCCTTTCCGTGGCATGGACCAGCCAGACTTGTGCCAAGCCAGAGGAGGCCGAGGAAGCCCCGAGCTGGCTGAGGGAAGGAGGGGGCCAGGCAGCAGCCAAGGAAACACCCACAGTGTTTCAGTAGCTCAGGTCTTTTTGGGTGGCTGAAACTTTGGATAAGGTGGATCGCATATTTTGTCTGTGGATTTGAGGAGGTTCTCTGGATGCAAGGAGAAAGGGTAGTCAAGAGATTTAAAGGTACTTAATTTTCCTGGTTTATGGTTCTTGAAGAGAGTCTGAAGCCCAAAGGCAGTGAGGGGCTGGTGCAGTCTCTAGGTCTGCAGACATTTACAGCCGAGGGACTGTCTGAGCTGGTGGCTGGGCTGCCCTTGCTGTGTGGGATGGCTGTTGCCAGGCTTTTCTTCCATTGATTTCTCTAATCCCTTTTTAATCTATGCACGCTTCTGGCATCTCGGAGGTTTCCTGTGGCGATGAGTTCCACAGCTGGGTTAAGCAGCATGTTACGTTTCACGTGAGAGCCCTCTGCTCCAAGACAGGTGTTTCCCTGTGTAGGGTTGCACTGAACTACTTCCAAGTGTGTCTGCAGTTTTGTCCAGCAACATTTTAGTTGTACTGATACCATGGAAGGTGCGAAACCAAGAGAGGTGAAGCCTCAGTGTGTGCTACTCCATCGGGGCTGATTTTTTTTTTTTTTAAACTGTTCTCAGATGTTTGTAAAGCAACCTGTTTGATTTCTAGGTGGCTGTGGGAGGAGAAGACAACTCTGCTGTCCTCTCTAACGTCGTTGACGAGCTGGTGAGGTTCCGTGCCAAGGTGCGTCGTTACGCACTGGCTCTGCCGGAGGAGGCAGCGGGCGCTGTGCCCATGGAGGGTGCCACGGGAGCTGAAGGACCAGAAGAAGAAGAGAAGGCAAAAAGGAAGCAGTTGATGCAGGAGAGAAGACCCCTCCTGGAGGCCTGCGACAGTCTGCGTGGAAACCTTGCTGCCTTTGGAATCCACATAAAGGTAGGAAGCGGTGGCCCTCCTTGTGAGACCGTTAATTATTCTTTAAGATCGTATTTATTTTTGACCTTTGTGCCCCTTTGGCAGCTTTTGGTGTTGAGCCCCGCTCCTCACATGACTGCAGTAGCCATAGCCTGATTGCACCGCTGCCTTTCTCCTCTGCTTCTCTGCACCCTCCTGTCTCCATGCAGGTGGTACCTACTTCTGCAGTCACTACGGGTGTGCTGTTTGGCCACTGAAAATCCCATAATATTCAGAAAACCCTAAGTTGCCCAACTTCAATCCAGAAGGAAAGTTATGAGTAAGATGTACAGATTCTAAAAAAGACTGCAGAGGAACTAGGCAGTAACTGGATGGACTTCTGAAAATAATGCCTTCCCTCTCTACATCTGCCCATCAAAAACATTAATTCCTCATGAGAAAGCCTCTTCTGTCTTCGTCAGCTCCATTCCCAACTGTTCCTGAGACAAAAGCAGTTTGCCTGGTTCCTGTACCAACCCCTCTCTCCACCCTGATTTCTATGTTCACCCTATTCCTAATGCCACTGTTCTTTTCCATTCTCCTGGCACTGTCTCCTGCTCAGGAGAAATCCCTGCACTGGCTTCACTGGCTCCTCCTGGCTTCAAGGTGCTTTATTACTTCTGTAATGGGTGCTGCTCCTGCGAGTTCCTCTTGCTTCACTGCCCTTCCCTTGGTGAGGCCCAACCTCAAGTACTGTGTCCAGTTTTGGGCCCCTTACCACAAAAAAGACATCGAGGTGCTGGAGCAGGTCCAGAGAAGGGCAACAAAGCTGGTGAGGGGTCTGGAGAATAAGTCTTACAAGGAGCAGGTGAGGGAGCTGGGGTTCTTCAACCTGGAGAAGAGGAGGCTGAGGGGAGATTTTATTGCTCTCTACAACTACCTGAAAGGAGGGTGTAGAGAAGTGGGGGTTGGTCTCTTCTCCCAAATCACAGGCGATAGGACAAGCGGAAACGGCCTCAAGTTGAGCCAGGGGACGTTCACGTTGGGTATCAGGAAAAATGTTTACGCTGAAAGGGTTATTAAGCATTGGAATGGGCTGCCCAGGGGGGTGGTTGAGGCACCATCCCTGGAGGTATTCAAAAGATGGGGTGGCATACTGCTTAGTGATGTGGCTTAGTGATGGGTTTTTATCTGAGTTAAGTTGATGGTTGGAGTAGATGATCTTAAAGGTCCCTTCCAACCTAGACAGTTCTATGATTCTATGATTTTCACCTCTGCTCCAGCCCTTGTTGAGTCAGCGTTGCTCCTGACGTGCAGAATAATCCTCCACTTTCTCTCCAGCATCTTTCTCCCTCCCTGCAGTTCGCACTGCTCTTTTTTTTTATTTCCCCCTCACTCAGGAACTGAGCCTTGCGTAGCCTCCTTCCATCATTTTACCAGCGGGCGGATATAAATCCCAGCGACGTTAGGGAGTGACAGCACTCACTCATCCTCGTTAATTGCCGAAGGGGAGCACTGTCATTTGCCAACACTCCTATTAAAAACAAACACGAAGTGTCCCATGATCTCAGATGAAAGCGAGCGCGCGGGGCCGGAGCGCAGTGGTGGAGGGCCACAGCTGTGACAGCAAAGGAAGGCCGGGGGAAGCTGGAACATCTGCTTCCGTAGCTTGTTTGTACATAGCTAAAGCCTGCTCTTCACTTATCTGTCAAGAAAGTTTGCAAATCCAAACAACTGCTCCGGGACAAAGTCTTGGAGAGGAAGACTCCCTTTTGATCTGTTTGGCAAAACAGCCGCAGCCCCACCTCCAGCCGTTTGAAGATTTGTTTTGATTTGGTTTTAAAGGGATTTATGGGCATTTAATAACCTCTTAGAAATTGGCTTTAGCCAGGATTCAGGCCATTCCATTTATTTCAGGTTTTTTGTTGTTTTTTTTCCTTAATAACCTGAAGCTCAGCATAATCTGTCTCCTGCTTGTCCCAGAGTAGTTTGCTCCTGCAGATGAAGCACACGTGCGTGCATGAGCACACACCACACACCTCCGAAGCTGAATTCCTGCTTTTCTTGCTGACACTTTGGAAGTCTCTAAAGGTGTGCTGTGAAGGTTGCCCGTATCTTGCCTTTGCAAATCCCAGAAGAGTCCTGCAAACAGGGCGGGAGGGCTCTGTAGCTCCTCACACAGCCTCACCACAGCTTGTGTGTGACAAGAGGTGGCCGTACCCAAAGCAAGGCTTTCCTCACCCTGCTGCTGGGCTGGGCTGGTTGGCCACCTTGTGTTGGCGAGTGCCAAAAATGCCACTGGAGCACAGCACCTCACAGCTGGGTGCTGTGTGCCTGATGAGCACTTGAGGAAGTGATTTGAATTTGCCTTTTCTACCCAGCCTCTGATTTCCGAGAAGCTTTCACAAGCCCCACGATACGCACAGGGTGGTGCCGCTGTGACCGTGCTCTCCCTCCAGCACGTGCAGCTGAGCTTCTCAAGGGCACGTACAGGAGGAAAAACAGCAGATCATGGAATCACAGAATGGTTAGAGTTGGAAGGGACCTTCAAGATCATCCAGCTCCAACCCCCCTGCCGTGGGCAGGGACACCTCCCACTAGAGCAGGTTGCTCAAAGCCCCATCCAGCCTGGCCTTGAACACTTCCAGGGATGGGGCAGCCACAGCTTCTCTGAGCAACCTGTTCCAGTGCCTCACCACCCTCACAGGAAAGAACTTCTTCCTGATATCTAATCTAGATCTCCCCTCTTCCAATTTAAAACCATTACCCCTCGTCCTGTCACTAGACTTCCTGACAAAGAGTCCCTCTCCAGCTCTCCTGTAGCTCCCTCCAGATACTGGAAGGCTGCTAGAAGGTGTCCCCAGAGCATTCTCTTCTCCAGGCTGAACAGCCCCAGCTCTCTCAGCCTGTCCTCACAGGAAAGGTGAAGCATGAAGCAGTCGGGCCTCACCTCCACCCATCGCAGACCAGGAGCTCCTGGCTTGGGGCTGGGGTAGGCGGGAGGGGTTGGCACCTCTAGGGTGCAAGTGGCAACTTAGAGAACGCCAGTAACTTACTTCCCTTAAAAATCAGCTTTGAAGAAAGGGCAGTTTCTCCTCCAGCTTGTTAAGGTCATGATTTCTGTAGCCTGGTTTCTTCTCTCACGCTGCTCAGTGCAGACGATGGTTCTGTTTGTCTGAAGTTACAGAACTTGCGGGAAGTGTTCAAGGCCAGGCTGGATGGGGCTTTGAGCAACCTGCTCTAGGGAGAGGTGTCCCTGCCCATGGCAGGGGGGTTGGAACTTGATGATCTTTAAGGTCCCTTCCAACTCTAACCATTCTATGATTCTATGAGTCTATGATAAAATAGCCACTGTTTTTTTCCATGTCGTGACAGCCGGCTTGAAATGCACGCTGGCCTGTGCTTCGCTTAGTAGTGAATTGCCGTAATTAAGTATTTAAGCATCAAAGACAGTTTTCACTTTAATGTAAAGAAAATTCTGCATTGCATCGCTGCCTCTCCTGATCAGAGCTCGTGTAACCTTGTCGTGTTTCAGCATTTTACCTTCAGCAGTCGCAGTCAAACGACTAGATCTCAACAGCTGTAATGCTCAGCTTGACTGTAAATAACCTCTTTCCAAAATACCACAGTATTGCATTACAGGTATTTACAGCAATGGGCTACTTCCCTAAAATTCAGGAGATCAGGTATGTCAGGCAATGTATTCTCATCTATTGGCCAGAAGAAGAGCCGTTTTCCATGTACGTGAGCCATTTGGACATGAAAATGTGGTTGCTGGAGTTGAAGAGAAGTTACTCATATGAGAGAGAGAGAGACTACACACGGCAGCAGCATCCCACGCTCAAGAATTTACATTTCTGTTGTGGTGTTTTGGTGGGTGGGTTGGTTTTTTTCCTTCTTAGCTGGGAAGAATCGCCTGGGTTTGTTTCAGTGACACTGGCATGTCCTCTGAGGTGTTATTAGAATCATAGGGTCATAGAATGGTTAGAGTTGGAAGGGACCTTAAAGATCATCCAGTTCCAACCCCCCTGCCATGGGCAGGGACACCTCACCCTAGAGCAGGTTGCTCAAAGCCCCATCCAGCCTGGCCTTAAACACTTCCAGGGATGGGGCAACCTGTTATTGCCACCTGTTTTACCAAAGGGGGTGCAGGGCTGTGCTGTACGGAGCGGGGTTAGAAGCCTGTGCCTCCAGATGCCTGCACGTGTGTGAACCCTGCGCGGTCCAGACCCACTGGGACTGATCCACTTGCTTCTTCTTACAGGACAGAGCTGCCGTTTCAACCTGGGAAATGGTGGAAGGAGGGCACCTGGAGCAGCAGACTGGGGAAAAAAGCTGATCCTTCATCCTTGGACTTCTTTCTTTTTCTTTATTTTCTTTTTTTTTTTAATTTCAGCTGCTTTGGTAACAGTTGTAAATACCTAATTCTTTCCAAATAAAATCTTTGGAACAGAATGGCTAACAAAGATATGATACAAAGGTAGTTTGGAGAAGAGGAGGCTGAGGTGAGACCTCATTGCCCTCTACAGCTGCCTGAAGGACATTGAAGTGCTGGAGCGTGTCCAGAGGAGAGCCACCCAGCTGCTGAGGGCTCTGGAGAACAAGTCCTGTGAAGAGAGGCTGAGGGAACTGGGCACGTTTAGTTTGGAGAAGGGGAGGCTGAGGGGAGACCTCATTGCCCTCTACAGCTGCCTGAGAGGAGGTTGTGGAGAGGTGGGTGCTGGCCTCTGCTCCCAAGGGAATAATGACAGGACCAGAGGAAATGGTCTGAAGTTGTGGCAGAGGAGGTTCAGATTGGATATTGGGAAGAATTACTTCACTGGGAGAGTGGTCAGGCACTGGAACAGCCTGCCCAGGGAGGTGGTGGAGTCACCATCCCTGGAGGTATTTAAGAAACGTCTAGATGTGGCACTTCAGGGCATGCTCTAGTGGCCGAGATTGTTAGGGTTATTTTGTGTGTGTGTCTGGTTGGACTCCGTGATCTCAAACATCCTTTCCAACTGTGAAGATTTTGACTCTAATACAAGCCCAGCAAAACCGTTGCCACTAGGATTAGATAAAGAAATAGAGGAACTCACAGCAGGTGTGTACGTGGTGCAGGTGGCGGAGACATCCAACACAGCCCTCCCTAGATTCTAATGCGAGAAATGCCCCTGCCCCAGCTGCACTCGGGGCCTGCTCTGCTGGGAACTGAAACATTTAGTGGAGATAAAGTCCATAGGTCTTTAAAAGGATGAAGAGTTCCACGCTGGCTGGCTTCAACAATTCTGTCCTTCTTGGGCACAGAAGGAGGTGACGCTTTCAGCCTTGAAGCATCGCCTTATTCTGCAGTGCTGCTGAGCAATCTTTAACCCCAGTAAGGCAGCATCCAGTTACCGGCTATCTTTTTGCTGCGCTTTTGCACAGAACACTTGGAAATTTCCCTAGCACTGGGAGGACAGCACGCTCAGGATCTCTCCAGCAGCACTGGGAAGATAAAATTAGTACGCTTAGAGGCTTTTTTATTACTGTGCAGAGGATTAATAACTGACCAGGTAAGTAACCCGCATAAATCTCAGGCCCAGTGTTAAGTGTCAGCATTGAAAATAAAGTGGCTGTTGTATATTTTAGAATAATACCCACACGGGCACACCTTCAGCAACACAATCTTTCTGCTTTTGCCATGTTTGTGTTAAGAATAGAAGTCCCCCAACGTGTGTGGCTGTAGGTGGATGGAGCGAGGCCCTGCCTGGCACGTGAAGGGCCCTGTGCTCCAGGGGCTGAGTTTACACGGGGTTTGTTCCTTACCTGCTGGCACACCTCCTTTAAAGCCAACGTATGGAAAGATGACAAAAAATAAGAACCTGGGTTCGATACACGAGGCATTTCATTTGAAAGGACAATTTGCATAAGTGATCTGTTCAGAAGGATAAAGGCTTTCTTTTATATTGTTAAGCAGAGACTAAAATGTGCAGCTGTTTTTTCTGCTCTCTTCCTGGCTATCGGTACTCCGAGAGAAGACGGGGACGGTCTTCATTAGCAGGTCAGCAGGTGCTTATTTATAGAATCAGAACGGTTTGGGTTGGAAGGGGCCTTAAAGATCATCCAGTTCCAACCCCCCTGCCATGGGCAGGGACACCTCCCACTAGAGCAGGTTGCTCAAAGCCCCATCCAGCCTGGCCTTGAACACTTCCAGGGATGGGGCAGCCACAGCTTCTCTGGGCAACCTGTTCTAGTGCCTCACCACCCTCACAGGAAAGAACTTCTTCCTGATATCTAATCTAAATCTCCCCTCTTCCAATTTAAAACCATTCCCCCTTGTCCTATCACTACACTCCCCGATACAGAGTCCCTCCCCAGCTCTAGCAGCCACGTTGCTCTCGCCAACCAGAATGAATGGCGAAGAGTCATCCCGGCTTTGGAAGACACCAAAGTACACACAATTAATTTGCTATTATTTTTATTTCCTACCAAAAAGAAACTGCTACATTTCCAGAATGTTTAAAAATTGTAACAATTTGTATACAGTAGTGAATAACAGAGTTTACAACATCTGTGTAGCTTTGAAACCAAGAGGGCAGGTTGAAACCTGTACTGAGCTCTGTTAATTGATTGGCTTGGCCTACAAATGCCATTTAGATTATAGTACCACTGATGTTCTAAACACAAAAGGAACGCTCATTTTAAAGGAAATCCAGTAGCTGGTTTTTAACATCAGTTTTAACTTTCTGATTTTTCTTAAAAAGGAGTTGGGCATCTCAAATAGTTTTAGGTGGAAAACCAGTAGTAGCTTAGTTTCCCCAAAGTTGTAGGCAGTTTACAAAACCGCTTCAATTGAACACCAAAAACTCATCTCTTACGAGCAGATGTTGCTCTAATCTAAAAAGTCTGTGAACCCTCATAGACCAACGTGAGCAAACATTAAAAAAAAACACCACCAAACTATTTTCAAAATAGGTAACTGGTTTAAAAAGAAAACCAAAAATGCATCGGGGTGAGGTAGTAGTCACAGTGCATCCAGAAATAACAACGATAAGGGGCAAAGGGAGATACTCAAAGCAGCCTTTCCGATTCCAGGTGCTTTCTGTGGGCAGTATGAGAAGGCAGCCTGACTCGTGTGCACGGCCCTGTATTCCAATCTAGAGCTAGATGGCTGGAAAAGAGTGGCTGTGAGGAATATCCAACATCTATTGCAATAATTAGACACATTATGTGCCGGTTCCTGCTCTTCAAGGAGTACATACAGTAGGAGCTAGGCTGTGGGTTTAGGGTTTAAGGGCAGGACCCACTTCTAGACCTTTATGGGAAGTTTTGTGAATGTCCTTTGCGTGGCCTTGCTGCTCTCTACATACCGGTTCAATCCCTACAAGCTTTTGACTGAACTCCCCAAAATTTAGGAAACAATACTCGGCAAAAATCCCACGCAGCTTCCCCTTTAGACCCAACACTCATCTATCTGCTCTGCCCACGAGCCAGGCAGGTAACGGCCCAAACAGCAGAAATCCTGTCTTTGATTAAGGATAAAGAGCCAAAAAAAGCCCCAACAGCCAGGTGTGGGGGGTGCTCCAACACCTACCCCCCGTTTCCTATCCCTGCCTTTGACTCGCAGCGCTGGGCTGCCCGGGCAGCACTAAGAGCTTACAGAGTGGTGCTGGGGCTGATGCTCTTCCCGCCGGCTAATGAAAAGCCACCGTACGTATCCATAGGATCATCTTCTCAGAGCTCAAGCTTAATTTGAGTTTAAAAAGCGCCTCACTCTTCCATGATGCCCGAGAGCCTGGCCAGTTCCGTCAGGCATCGCCTCAGTTTCTTACCCGGCCTCACACCTCCTCCAAATGATCGTTTCCCAAAGTTCATCCTGTGGAGTTCTAGGTGAGTCAAGGCCAGCTAAAGGAATAGAAAACTTTAATCTGTTTTTCAGGTAAAAGCGTAATTCCCGTTTAATGCTGAGACACCTACAGCAGATCCTTACTCTGTGACGGGGGAGCCTTTTCCAAAAAACCCAAGATGTTGCAGGAAGGGGCGTACTGTCGAAATGAATGCTGCCTCTGGGACTGGGAATGGGGAAAAGGCAACTAATTACATTCAAAATCTACAGCAACTCTCATGCATTCCCTTTCCAAAGAGGCTTAACGTTTCGCTTCTTAATTTACTAGCATGGCAAAAAATGAAATGCAACAGCTAATTCTAGATAAGAGGGTCTAAGAATGAAAACATGACAACCTTGGCGCAATCCAAGAAGTACAGTTGAGCTGGTGGAAGAATTTTTATCTAAGTATCAAGTGCATTATTATTATTATTTTTTCTTTTTTGCTGTTCACACTTTAGTTATTGCTCAATAACTATCAAAAAGAACAGAGGAATCCTTTCAGTTTAGTTTTATTATATTATAACAGATCTGCAACTACAGCTTATTTCAGCCAAAACATTTTCATTATTCCAAACTCTTAAAAAATATCTACAATTAATCATATTCTTCTATTCTGAAAAATAAAAAAAATCTACCTAGCATACCAATGCTGCTACAGCACTTGAAAGGGTGCGTTACTTAGGGAAATTCTACGGTAAATGTAATTACTCTTGCAGTCAGCCTCCTTCCTTGTTGCTTCTCCTCTGCTGCTTTGGCTTCAGGTTTCAAAAAGTTTGTTAAAAGCCGTCCCAACTTCCGAAACCATGTCGGAGGCAGTCATTGAGCGTCCGAATTTCTGAAAGGCTTGGTGGTTTGACTGCCTTGTGAGAGAGCAAGCTCCAAATGCTGCCACTAGGAAGGGGTTTTGGCTAAAAGGAAAACAAACAAACAAAGAAAGAAAAAATAAATATTATAAACAAATCTGAACACTCTCGGGTAGTTCCTAAGGCGGTGGACGTAATCCTTGTACCCACAGATGTCGGGCAGCATTGCCGGGAAGGCCTCTCAAGCAAACACCTGTGTTTCTCTGACTCCTGCAGAGCACTTTTGGCTGAACTTTTTTTTTATTTTAAACAAATAAATACTTCCCTCCCCACGGCACAGCACGTGGCTGAGCGAGAAACACCACCAGGGGCTGAGGGATGCAAAAGGAAAACAGGCTTAAAAAGCGGGTAAGAAGGTGTTCCATGGCTAGTTTTAGCCATGAGAAGCTTCATCCTTTCCTTCAGAGGAAAACCTGGCAATCTTTGGACTCCCCTCTCCCCTCAACTGGGTTTAGTTTTGTGTGGCAGGGGGTGAGGGAAGGAGGTGGGGATGGGGACAAGAGGCAACTTCTAACGGCCACAGTCACTGCTCTGGGGCCTTCACTGAATCAGCTGAACAGCTGTGGCTGTAGCCCACCACAGAAGTTAAGGCAGACACTTCCTCATGTCTCCCTACGCGTTTATAAACTGCCCAAAAGAGCACACCCAGCCCCAGCCCTCGAGTGCTGAACCTCCCCTGGAGAAACCTGCAGGGACCTGACACCTCCACAGCACCTTCTCACAGGCTGGGCCGCGGGAGCCACTTCTGCTGCCTTCACTGCACCAGAGCAGAGGAAAACCACCTCAGCACGATTCAGCAGCCAGCCCTGGGCTCCAGCTGCTGGCCAGTTAGAAACCTCACAAGGCTCAGCCATGGCTGGGACACAGCGCCCTGTAGGTCTCTAAGGACCTGGTGACTTCTGTGCCAGTGAAGAGAATTCTGAAGGATCGTGACACAAAGCACCGGCAAAGCAGAAAGTACATTTATTTACAATCAGGTGGCACCCAGGCAGGTTTGAGTACCTTTCCCTTGAAAACAGCAACTTCGTGCACTCATCAAAGCTCAGGAGTGAGTATTTAAGCCATTTAAGCCACCTTGAGAGTCAGTCCTGGGTGCCCAAACACTGCTCTGAAACAAGAGCTGTGCAGCAACAGGCTTCTGGGCTCACGACAGTTACTCTATTTCTAACCAGCCTGGTACACACCAGACTCCAAAAGACACCACCGTAACATCCCATCTACTTAAGCAGGATCTACTTCTACACCATTAGCAGCACTGAAAACCAGTGCAATCTTAACTACTTATTTCCAAATCCCACCCTGCACAGATCGGTTTTGAAAGAGCAGAGCCAGGCAGGAGCTGGCTGGGCTGCCTGCAGCGCAGTCTGCAAACTGATGCCGCAGATCCACTCATCCCCAAAAGCTCCTCAGGCACAGGAGATAAACAGGATCGGTGCAGCAGGTGTTTGAGAAGGGTCACCTTAACACCACCACAGGAGACACAATCTATTGCTGGTGACAATTACAGTCTCCCACTTTTCCTTCATCTATAAAATAAAGGTGTTTGTGGGTGAGCTGTTTGGAAAAGCCACAGGAGCCCAAGTCAGCAGAGGCTGGGGAACACCTGCTGCCTTTGCTCACCTCTCCAACAACTTCATACTGATCTGCAGTACGCCATGCAGAAATGAAGTCACTCTTTTGTTAAAGGAAAACAAATTTTATCCTTTAGTGGCAGCTGTAATTCCTATATGGAATTGGATATAGATACGGAAACAATCTTGGTTTCAATTTTTCATTCTGGGTATGTTATATTTCAGAATTTTAAAGTCTGGTTCAACTGGTCCCTCGTTCCTCCTGGGAATGCTCTGCTTTCACAGTAACACAAGCACAGACTCACTAACTCCCCTGGACACCCAACTGTGTGCACCTGCTTCTAGCATCCAAAAGGTCTCCCCCTCCTAAACCTTTGATAGCTCTTTACCCTTTGGGAAGGGGGGGCTGTTGCTCCTTAACTGCTTGTGTCAGGAATCCTTTCAACTTTATTTCAAGCAGCTACTTCCACATAACTATATGGACCAACCAGTCAGACAGGAATTGACATAATTTAATAAAAAAAGCCAAGAGTCAGCTGCACGGCTGCTTTAGGTAAAATCACACCAGACTGACCTTTGGACTTAAAATGGTTACCCTCCTTGAAATTGTATTTTATTTGCAAGCTTCAATTTACCTGCCTCACTGAATTACTTAGGTACGGTGTAAGAGGATTCCCCCAAATTACAAAAACAAAGCTAAATAACAAGTTTTTTGAGTTATAGAGACATTACTGCCAGTGGCTACCAGTTATTTGTTCTTCACACTTTCTGCCTGCATTCAATTGTTTCTAAAACACATACTCCATACAAAAGTATCATTGGGAATCGATCCAGGTTCACACTCTTCTGCTTCAAACTTGGGAGCTGTTAGGGTTAACAAAGAGTTTGTTGTATTAAAATTGTAACTACTATGAAGACTGCTTTATAACACCCTTACATTTTTAAAAGTACATGGATACCTCAGTCCGAACGACTCCATTTCATCTAGAAACTTCTATAGCAGCTCTACAACAGTCACCATAGGAGAACACAGACTCACATGAATTAAGTTATTAATTAATATTCATACCCATTTGTTTTTTCTGCTCCAGCAAGAAATGCCCAGTGTGCTAAGACTCCCAGAGAACCAGAAAGGAGGTCGCCCTGCCCGCCACACCTCCGGCTGCTTCCTTCGTGACTGCAGACAAGCACTAGAACAGATAAACCAAGAACAAAGTCATCTGCATTTTTTTTCTTACATTTTCAGTGATAACACTGTAGCTGTGAGGGTTAACCTGAGACGCACAGAGATGAACAGGTAAGGGATTAACCACAGGCAGCAGCACATGCTGAAATACGCTATTCTTAAGAAGAAAAAAAAGTAATTGCATTAACATGTAAAAAGTACTTTTCTAATTACTTTTCAATCCTTTACAAATAACATCACACAAAGTATAGTTTCTCCACTCAGCCTGCACAGGAGATTCAGTCACTCATGAATTCAGTGGTTCCTGTGAACTGATGCTCAGGCAGGTGCCTCCACAAAGCCACAGCACAACCGCGGCTCTCCAGAGCCTCTGACCTTCAGAGTTTACAAAGGTAAACCAAGGCGTTTTACAGAGAGCAAATCCAAAACACAACTGAAAAGAAAATCAAATCTTCTGCCATGCCCATCAGGAAGATATTTTACAGAAAATAGCCTTTTCCTTAGGCTTTGTATAAACCATTTACAAAGAGAGATCTTTCTTTCTCAAGGTTGGAAGGGGCTTTGAGCAACCTGCTCTAGGGAGAGGTGTCCCTGCCCAGGGCAGGGGGGTTGGAACTTGATGATCTTTAAGGTCCCTTCCAACTCTGACCATTCTGTGATTCTATGATTCTGCCAGTCAACAGTGTCCTCAGCGTCTGTGTATGTTCCTGTCAATAACGTCACCGTGGGTAGGCCCCGTCAAAATATCAGGTGTTACATTTCTATTTTAAATATACAAAGAACCTTGGACAAACCAATCTCTTTGTGGAGGCTCTAACTACGAAGAACACATGAACGGTTTCACTGAACTCAGCTCCTTTGTTCTCCACCCTCAACAAGCCCAAGCAGGAAGCCTGAAGGAGAGATAAGAAAACACAAAAAACCCCCACCACCATCAGTTCTGCCGCCCTTCTCCAAACTCTCTTGTGCGTGTGCATCTATCCTTTGCCTTTCTTCTTGCTAAGCTCCGAAGAAAAACCCAGGAGAAATTTATTTTCCCCCCCTAGGAAAACAGAAAAGCTGGCAGAATCACGGGTGGCCAAGTAATGATCCTGAGCAATGCCAGTCAGCTACTGCAGAGCTGCTCGGGGGTTCAGGAGTACACACGCTCCCGAGCACGCCAAGTACACAAGCAAAGTATAAAGCAAGACACTCTTTGGACAACAGCTCTTACCTCAATTTCCTTAAGTCACCTGGGCTGGGTTTCTCCAAGGTGTATGAACAGAGCGGCCCAGGTGTTTTAGAGGGAGTATGAGCCAGATTTTTGAAAGGAATTCTACTCTTGGAAAATAACGGGGAAAATCTGCACAAAACTGAAGGACTTGCAGGTAATTCTTCTTAAATTGCAAGGGGTGGAAAACTATTTAACACAAGTAAACCCTTCCCAGTTCATTAGCATAGTTCGTTACTGCTTTTTGTTACTCAGTGCAGCAAAGATTTGTACTACACTTCCATTTCCTACTGATTATTCCAGCAGTAATTGCCGGGCTGGTGAGGCCAGGCAGTTGTGCATTTTTGCTACCACTGAGAGGGCAAAGATTCATCAGTCACCAGGCACACCACGGACACCGCTGCAGCGTTGCCAGCAGTTAATTTTCCCAATCATTCTTCTCCCCTCCTCCCTTCCCCCCCCAAATTAAGATTCTGGATGTGTTTCTCAGTGAGCAGTAGTTAATGTCACATCTCAAAAGTGTAATGCTCTTCTGAGTTCGCTGTTTAAAGAAGGCATGCCCCTTCGGGTGGCACAGGTTTATTTTATAAAAACATAAAAAAAAATAAAATACGGTGCTTTGGAGAAATTACCTCTAATTCTGCTACTTTGAAGATGGTATCTGGTAGGATTTTCACTTTGAGGGCTTGAACTCCTGGCAGGAGGCAGGATGGAAATCCTCTGTTCAAAAGCTTCGGGGCCTTCTGACTGACAGCTGAGCACAAGCCCCTGCTTATTAGCTGTATGTCACCATCTGCCACTATTCTGTAGCCCCACAACCCTCCAGCCAGTTTTCAGCTGTGTAAGAAAGCTCTCCTCAAACTAGGCCAATTATAATACCCCAATAAAAAAAAAAAAAAAGAAAAGAAAATTGGCCTTTTGTTTGTGACTTTTTAAAAACTAAGTCTCAAATACGTGCGGACTACCTCACAGGCAACAATAAAAAGCAGACCTTTTTACCCTGCAGAGGGATGCTGGAAAACAAATCCATGCAATACCTTCAAAGGAGGGGAACAACAGGAAATTCACTTGAAGGAGAGGGGAAAGGTATAATGCTCGCTGGGGCAATTCTTGCGCAGGGGCTCAGCTCCTCCAAAAACATCTCAGAACAAAAGGACGAAGATTACAACAGGCAATGGGAAAAGGAAGGAAAAACGCCTCTGAACTGCAGTCACCGTTAACAGCTTTTGGAATAAAAGGAGGAATCCCACGCTACCGTCAGCAACCGCCGGCACGCTGCCAAATCCGCAAAGGACAAAGTCTTCCTGATGCTTTTCCCAGCCTCCTCCCAGAACAACCCAAATAAAACTGCTGTCTTCCCACTCCCTAATCTGACATCCCCCACTAAGCATCCATGACCCGCTGCGAAGACAGCTCAAGAGGCTCTTCAAGGATCACGGGGGTGAAGCCCTTCTACGCTGAGAAGGGGGAAGTTCTGTTCCCTGGAGAGATGCAGAACCACATATTTATATGAGGATGAAGTATTTTTTAGTCCATTGCTCAGTGAGGTTATACCACATTCAACTAGGATGAACAAGCACATCAGAAAGCCTAGAAAACGTGGTTTTTGGAACAGCTGAGGAGAACAGAACAAAAAAATGCTGGACAACAGGGAAAAGGAAGAGACTGAAACTGCCAAGGCAGCAATCAGGCCGCTTCAAGTCAATTAATCTGGCACGAGTCCCCATCAAAATAACTGAGAGGTTCACCTATAGTTCAAGTGACAGACCTTAAGAAACACACAACTAATTCTGGTCAAAGTGGCCGCTGGATGCAGGGTGTCTTGTTTTGTTTTTAAATAGGTCTGGGCAACCAAATCTGATGTCATAATTTCACAGGGTGATGAATCAAGAAAACCCACTTCAGTATAACTGATAGACAGTCTTTTAATGAAAAATGATTTATGCTAAGTAACTTTCTGGAAAAAAAAAACAAACCACTTCCCTGGCACTTACCCATGGATCACACATATACTGTCATAAGAGAAGGCTAGATGAAATATAAATGTTATCACTGAAGAACAAAGTATGGCGAGGAGACCTGCTGGAGTCAGAGCAACCACAGCCCTGTTCAACAGTTTCAACACAACCTTAGTGCTTAAACAGCATGTAAATATTGCTGGAGCCACACGCAGCAAACACAACACGTCCCTCACATACAGTCACCTGGATTTCTTGTTTACTTCAGTCCATTGAATCAGCTTGTACTGAAATATAAGTGCAACAGAAAGAAAACAAAAAAAAAAGAATCACAGAATCACAGAACCGTTAAGAGTTGGAAGGGACCTTAAAGATCATCAAGTTCCAACCCCCCTGCCATGGGCAGGGACACCTCCCACTAGAGCAAGTTGCTCAAAGCCCCATACAGCCTGGCCTTCAACACTTCCAGGGAAAGGAAGGCTGTCATACTGACAGAGTATCAGAAAGCAGAAATTCAAGAGTTTTAGGCTCCACACAATTCAAAATTTTGCCCCACGTTTCCTGGGTAACTACAGCCAAGTAATTTAGTAGGCCAGAAAATAAGTTACCATCACTGCCTTTTCAGTACTCCTCGAAGGCAAGGTAAAAGTTAGCATTTAGGGCACATTCAGACCATGGTGTCAGGCTTAACTATACCATTGCTAGCAAGTTTTAAGCTGAAGGAACTACCAATCCTAACCGTGCTGGCAGATCAAAGTCTGGAAGAATAACTCATTTATGGGTATTGTACGCTTAATTAAAAAAAACAGTCTGTTATGTAACTGAAAATAGCTGCCCTCTCTTTGAAGGAAGAAAAAAAGTAGAATTTAGTAGTTTTGCTGAGTTAACTGGAAGCCTGAATTTTGGTACGTCTGTACACAGGCAGCACTACTACCACCACTAGGTGCTAGACACATTAGAGTTAGAAAACCAAGGGCCCACGTAGTATAGAAAGTAATGTATGCTGCACGGTTTTGATTTGCAATACTCACAGCAGTGGAAAAAACCCCAACAAAAGAGGGGTTTTTGATTTTGCACATACATTTTGCACGTTCCCTTACAGCCTCCTAGAAAAAAAATACTGGGCACGTTTAGTTTGGAGAAGAGGAGGCTGAGGGGAGACCTCATTGCCCTCTACAGCTGCCTGAGAGGAGGTTGTAGAGAGGTGGGTGCTGGCCTCTGCTCCCAAGTGAATAATGACAGGACCAGAAGAAATGGTCTGAAGTTGAGGCAGAGGAGGTTCAGATTGGATATTGGGAAGAATTACTTCACTGGGAGAGTGGTCAGGCACTGGAACAGCCTGCCCAGGGAGGCGGTGGAGTCACCATCCCTGGAGGTATTTAAGAAATGTGTAGATGTGGCACTTCAGGACATGCTCTAGTGGCTGAGACTGTTGGGTTGGGTGATCTTTTTTCTGGGGTTCAGGGGTTTTTCTGGTGTGTGTATGGTTGGACTTGATGATCTCAGAGGTCCCTTCTAACCATGAAGATCCTGTGATTTTTTGTTTAGAGCACAGAATGTGAAATATGAGATAGCTAAAGGTTCAACACATAATACTGATGTTGATAAAAGAGGCTAAGGAGCCTCTGTGAACCATCACACTTACTGAGGCTGCAGACCAGAAGACAGCTTGGTGACTAAAATTTAATTCTTGAATCTTGGATGTCCTGAACAAGTTCTCTCTGCTCTTGTTTTCCTCTTACAAAGCAGGAGTATTACGCTTATCCTAATGTGCTCAACATCCACATGTTCGAAGCACAACCATTCTGACTTCTGATCAGATCAGCTACCTCACAGAACCACAAACACTCTTGTTTAATTAAGAGGTTTAAGATGTCCATTTTCTATGCAAAATAATGCAGCTGTCAAGGACCATTTTGCGCCATCAAATGCAAGATTCAGGTTTAGACCATCATTAGATACGGATAAAATCTTTTACTAATAGACATTTCTGACCTGGCAGATACTCGTAAGAATTTTGTCTTTTTCCTTTTGCAAGTTAGTTCACAGAAGTAGACAGCTGGAGATTGTGGACTCCCAGAAACACGACCCAGAGTGCATACAGACAGGGAAACTGGTATCAGTGACTCAGGCTGGAGAAATCACTCAACTGATGTGGAAAACGTAAGTTGGCTTTTACATAAAGGGTGCTTATACTTTTATATTCCCTAATCACACTTTTAAAACTTAGATAGGTCCTTGAGTGTGAGACACTAGGCAGTTTAAGTTAAAAGAAAATAATCTAAATTTTATATCACGTTTCCCGCATCGGTGCAGGAGCCAGGGGACAGATGTCACAACGGATAAGCAGTGCCAGGCTGGGCTGAGCATCCAGAGGCAACACAGTGGCCCAGTGGACAGGAACCACCTCTCCCAGTTTTACTCACTCTATAGAAGCAGGACTAGACACAAAGATGCTGCCTTGCTTAAAATTGTTAAAATCCAGGCAAAAATTGTTGGACAGCTGGACACTGTAAGAGCTTTTAGCTGAGCGAGCCAGCGACTGGCATGCACTGAGAACTGGGGGGGTTGGACTAGATGATCTCCAAAGGTCCCTTCCAACCCCTACCATTCTGTGATTCCTTTTCTGGCTGTACAAGGAATAAATGGTAAAGGTCAGAAGTACTGTTTGGGGATTTAAGGCAAGAGCTGGCTTTTTACCCCCTATTCAGTACTCAGCACTCTCATGTGCTGCTTCGCTTCTCTTGAGCACAGCTGGAGCTGGGCAGCAGGGGAGAAACTATGGTTGGCTACTGGCTCCAGACAAAAGTTGTCACAGGCAGCAGTGAGCTGGTTATCCATAAAGTCTGCCTTTTGGAAGGGAGGAGAGGACACACACAGGTGCTGAGGAAAATACAGAAAAACTCATTTGAAAACAAAAATCCAAATCCTCTACTTCAAGGACCTAACCAAATTTTAAACATGTTAGGAACTATGACTGGTATAACCACACTTTATTATTGACCAGTTCTCCAAAGAATGATGAAAAGAAAACCTTAGAGAGCTGTGCCATAGTGAATAAAAGCTGACTTACCTTTTACCCACAGGCTGAGTACTCATTCCTACCCTGGTCAGTGATGGCACTGATACCACCTACCAAGAGCATGGTGAAGCTCATCTTTGTAGAGCAGGGAATCAACAACTGTAGACCAAGCTATAATGTGGAATTGCAAAAGGAAAGAGAAAAAGAGTATATAAAACTTAATTTAAAATCTTGGTCATGACGTTCACAGGGCAGTTGGTAGCTCATCACTGAACTGGAGACAAATTTCAGAAATATCAGCTTTATAGTGGAGGACTGCTACTGATTTTGGAAAGGCCACATATGATTCAGTATGGATTTACGGCCTTAAGGAATCATCCGCATCATCTAATCTGATCAGAGAATCTTGCCCAGAGAAGCTGTGGCTGTCCCGTCCCTGGAAGTGTTCAAGGCCAGGTTGGATGGGGCTTTGAGCAACCTGGTCTAGTGGGAGGTGTCCCTGCCCATGGCAAGGGGGTTGGAACTCAATGATCTTTAAGGTCCCTTCCAACTCTGACCATTCTGTGATTCTATGATCTGTTAAAAAAAAAAACAAAACACCTCAAAGGTGTCCAGACACTTCACAGTTTGGCAATCTATCAAAATTCTAAGTATGTTATTGTCATAGCTGATTTCTTTGTTAATAAGATCTGCTTTCCTTCTAATCTGAATTTATTAAGCTTCAGTTTACAATTAGAATTTATTGTGCCTGTCTGCTTAGATTACAGAGCTCTCTGCAGACAGTAAGCCTTCACCAGCACCTGTACTTCCAGCTCACTGGCTAATCACCTAATAACCTTTTTTGTCTTCAACTAACAGAAGTAAATCATCTACTGAATCTTCCAAAGATGCATGAATAAAACTACTGTGAAAACAACCACTACAATCACTCTAAGCTATAAGTATTCACCAAGACAGTCTTCCCTGCTTCAAAATTCAGCATCTTCAAAAAGCCTTCCTTCCACAACAACCAAGCACAGAAGACTAAAGAAGCAACACGGTTAAGTTTGCAACTTCTGGTTTTCCTGGAGAGCACCGAGACTTTTTTAATTTTTCCTCTCAGAAAGCATGCATGCAGTATATTCCCAAAGGAGAAATTTTAGAGGTGATATATGGAAACTACAGTATCAGTGTGCTAAGCACAGGAGCTGAAGCAGGAAATGTCTGAAAACAGGTAAGGCTTAAGCACTATAAACAGGTGATGACATGAAAAATAAGCAGCAAGAGGAGTACACAGATCTTTTAATAATATTTGATTGTGCTCAGAGAACATTGGCCTGATCCAATGATCTGGATTTCCCTCACTCTGGAATCATGATGTGTGTTGTTTTAGCTGGAAAAAAAATGACATTAAATCAAAATAACAGACAGATGAAAAAAGAAGTAAGAGCGAAAAACCTGGGAGAGAATTCAAGGTCAGTGGCACGACAACATGCTCTGCCTTGTGGCACAGAGCAGACAGATTCTCCTTTCTCAATGTAATTTTGTATTTGAGAAGCTTTTCAAAAATTGACTGACAGTAACTCCCAGACCCAAAGAACATTCTTGTTAAAAGGAAGCTCGAATCTATAGATTCTGCAAAATTCTCAGGAACGTTCTTGCAAGCAAGACAAACGCTAAAAACAGGGTTTGTAACAGACATTATAACCTGTATTAAACCTGACAGCTGCTTTCTTACAGCTCAGCAATGCTGCTTGTGATGTCTGTAATCCAGGAGAGAGAAAGCATCAGCAATAGAACCAAGGTAAGAAAACCAAAGCAGCCTATAGCTGGATGTCAAACAACTGGTATACAGGCACAGAACACTTTTTATTTAAAATCAAAAAGGCATTTAACTAAGAGGAAAAAAAAAAAAAAACAGAACACAACCGAGACAAAGAACAAGGTGGGGAAAAAAGCCCAGAACAACAAAAAGCCCCAGAAGCACACAAGACATACACCAAACTTGTGCCACATCTCAACATTCAAAATTGAAAGAGTTTCAGTTATTTCCTGGTTTCTTGAATCCCACATGACAAGAGACAATGAAGATGGAGCATCCCCTCTTGCCAATAATGGTGAGGGTACACTTATCTCAAGGATAACAGGTTTAAAGTACAACAGAGATATAGTAGGTAATATACCCAATCTGAAGTGCTCACACAGGGGTTTTTTTGCTTTTTCAATGAATGGCAGACATTCCTGCATAAAAAGAACACTGTTGACACAAAAACAGAGCAAGAAGATACACTACAGTGGTGCCCTAAAGCTCTTCAGTGGGCATAAACTGGAGGCAGGATATTTTATCCTCTGGCGGAGTTCATCCTCCCTTAAGCCTGGCCTGACTACCCCAGGTTACAAACCAAGTCTGCTGTGGGTGCAGGTATGACAGCAGACTTCATGCAGGGTGATTTGGGTACTCTATGACTAACCAAAGTCCTTCATCACGCAGGTGAAACTCTACTGCAGCCAGATCCCAGCTTGTCTCACAGCCTGCTACAGTATCTGTACTAATGTGGGTATGTGGAAAGGGGCTCTGCACAAACCAGCTGTCACATTACATCTGTTTTTCTGTTATAAAAGACTCCCATGGCTCCCAATAATGAAAAATTGACTGTATGTACGTAACAGTTCTGAAGAGGCATAAACATTTATCAGAGATTAGCATTTCAAGTAATTAGAGGCAGAGATGCTGCTTGTTACGTATGAAATAAGACTATGCAGTCAAAATGTGATGAAGGCACTCATGAATTAATTTTATACTGATCACAGTAAATGATCACTATAAAAAGCATCAAGACAGGCAGCTAATTTTATTAAATATAATTTAACCATATTAGTAATTGGTTGCTTTAAAAAAGTGGTAATGGCAATCTAGAGGGCTGGGGTTTTTTTTTTTTTTTTTTTTTTTTTTTTGGGGGGGCAGGGCTAATATACAAGTCATATACATACATGCTAATCTACAGCATGAGGTGCAGAACCAAAAAATGAGAAGCTCATGAACTTCAAGACATATACATCTTTCAGACGCATCAGTACATAACGAAACAACAATATTATTCTGCAGTAATTTAGCAACGACATCCCCACTAACACAGACAGTCTCAGCTAAGGATTTTAAAACAGTTCAGAAAGAATAAAAAAAAAAACCAAAAACTTTCTCAATACCCACATCATCTAAAATATAGCCATTTCAGTGAGAAATAAAATCAACAACTTTTTCTTCAGCAAACAAATTAAATTGCACTCTTTCAAAGTATCAATTTACACAAACCATCTAAAGATGATCTGCGAAGACAGTCATCCATCTCCTTCAATTATTAGAGGAATACAGTCAACTAATCACTATATATAGTCCAACCACTGGACTACAACTGAAAACAAACAAACAAAAAAATAATCCTATTGCTAAAAGCAAAAGGCTTCACTTACCTTTCTCTCCATCTGAAATAAGATCTCTTTCTCCCTTTTGGACAATTGTCAAATTCCCCATGGCTTGGCTGAGTCTTAATACACATCCATGATGATCACTACTGTCTACGGGGTCTCTAAGCTACAACACAAGAATTCCATACACAATACATATTTTACTACTAGAGCAATATATTCTAACACATAAGAATGGGTCACCTCTAAAAAAGAGCTCTGCTTAAGAATATGCACTACTGTGGCAATTATCCCATGGAATAAAAACCCAGAGAATGCATCTCTCACATATAGGAAACAGCACATAATGTTTAAGCCAGTAACAAGTTGTTTATTTTTTAAAACTAAAAGACTAAACTTGTACGTACTTAAGTATCAAAAAGGAAAAAAGCTCACCATGGCTTCATACAGTCTGCTAAACTCCATGTAGTTTGGAGTAAGGATAGCTCGCTGGTAGCCTTGAATAAGGGAAGGCTGCTGGGAAATGAGCCACAGTCCATCCTGCAAAAACAGCAAGGGCAGCATTTACTGAATAGGTTCTTAAATGTTGAAGTACTGACTGAATCAGGAAAATACTTACAGCATCAATAATGATAGGAATTCCTTTCACTTTCGATTTTTCTATAATACCCTGCAAAAAAATGCAAATAACTTTAAGATGCCTGCTAATTTAAATCTCGTAAGATCCAAAACAAATTCATACAATAAATCTGGTCACGTTAAGTTGTTTTTCAAAAATAGAAAAAGATCAGTCACATTTTGCAACAGAAGACATTTTCTCATCAACTGGTAACTTTTCAGTGATGTTGTTCTCTCCCCGTTCAAGCACAATCAACAGTTTCCCTAATTGACACCCTGGTGTTGATACACAAACAAGCAAGCAAGTACACTCACTCTCCCTGCTGTAGGAGGCACCCAATGCCAACCAAGTCGTACACAGCAAACACACATCTCTGATTAAGAAAAAAAAGACAAAACAAAAACCAAAGTAGTGTTGCCATGATAGAAACCTATCAAGTAACTAACACTAGTTTTAGTTGCTCTTCTAATGGTAGCCCCATTGCAGTATTTGAGCTTATGCAGAAAGATCCCAAGACAAGCAGTACGTAGGACGTGTCAGTCCAACTCATGGTCCTGGAGGTTTTATACTTTCAAAGCAAAACTCAGAAAGCCAAACGTTTTTAATGAGTAATGGCTGGCAGTCAAGTGTTTTGAATGTTGGTCATCACCAACTTGTCTTTGAAGCTGGAGATTTTATCTTTGTCCTGTATAAGATAACAGAGGATGGTATCCATCCAAAAGTGTAATTATTTTTGAACGTCATTAAGCTCTTCAGATTAGTTATCACACAGCACTGAGCTCCACAGGTCAGCAAGACATTACGTAAGGAAAAAGGAAGCAGTTTTTAATTAATGTTCAGGGTACTGAATGCACCTGTGTTCTTGTATCGTGACCAAAATAAAACACAGCCGATCTGGCTTTCTGTAAATTATTGATTATGACATACATATATCCCCACTAACTCCTTCATACCCAATTCTGATTTTTCCAAATCCAGTAGAAACATCTCCCTTCCATTTTTAAACAGGTGACCAGAACACAGCAGCGTGCCTTGGCTCAATTCTACTTTTGTTTGTTTGAACACTGTTTGCATGTTGTGTGAGCCTGAAACACTACCTGCTGCTCCAAACCTCAGGACTTGTCCCAAAACACAGTTGCAGCTACCTTAGAAGTCACTACTGAATAAAAAAACAACAAACCTTTTCATGACATACACACACTTGCACAGGTCTTGGCTTGGGCTGTGCCACAGAGTGCCAAGGTGCCAACCCTCCCCAAGATCCTAGGGGAACACCCACAAGTCTTCCCTTATATTCAGCTACTTAAAATAATTTTGAACCAATAGCAAGTTTTCCACAACTCGTACCATTCAGCTACCACTACATCATTCAATTTACTAATAAGTATATTCAACAGCTGTGCAAGGATGGAATCTGAAAACATGCCTAAAATCAGTTTTGCCATACTGAAAACCAGAGCCTCACTTTCAAAGATTTTAAGAAATTTATAGGACCAAGTAATGTCTTTATTCATTAATGTTAATCCACACAGATGTGCGTAGTTCAGTTTTCCTTCACAGAAATTGTACTGCTTTGACCCTGCTGTGCTAAGTTCATTAACAATTATGTTTAATTGGACTCACTTGGTTACGATAAAATAGTGCTGTGGATCTAGCAACCAGCTTTATGTTTGTTGTCTTTTATTTTTCCCCTGTATAAAGGAATGTTCTACATAAAACAATCCAATTATTTTTGAACCATACTAAGCTCTTCTGATTAGATATTATATGGGACTGAGTCCCAGAGGTCAGCAAGATATTACGTAAGGAAGTGTTCAGATATTCCTCCCCCAATTTCTGAAGATACAAATACCATTTACAGCAACCTTGCTTTAATTAGAGTATTTTTTTGCAGCTTCAAACATCTTCATTACACTTTAAATCACTACTGCTCCCGCTAATATGAATCACCAGTTTATTCTAGTATGTTGACTTTACTAAGTCAGTCTTTCCTGACACTTCTTTTTTTAAAATAAAAGATTTCTCCAACAAATTCCAAAAGGAAGTCTGAAGGAAGACATCAAATCTCAGAAGTCCTTATCCTTCCAAACCATTCTCTTAAATTAATTATGAGGAATCCACAGAACCAATTTTGCCAAAATTCTGTTTCCAAAACAGTTAAGGTTTGGCTTCTGCTGTTCTTACTTGGCTCCTTTTCATGCTTCTTCATAATTGTCATCTCAACTACTGGTTAGAATTTCTCTTTTTGCCTACATATGTACCTAACAACAGGCTAAATCAAGAATCTTGAAGATCCGTTGTCCACCAAAAGTATTTAAGTATAAGGAAAAACAAAGCTAAGGTGGAAGCTACAGAGCATGAAAGTATTTGTACAGGTAAATGGCTTCTGGAAGGCTGGGTCACTGGCAAACTCCAGAGAAATGAGACATTTCTTCCTAATACTGATTTGAGCTCCTACCTCTCCAGCACGTCCTCCACAATGCTGAGACACCTGACCTCCACTCTGAGGAGAAATTTCATCTTGCTAAGTAAAACCTACTGGCCAAGCAACTTTTACTGTGTACTGAGTCTCTGAGGTATCAGTTTCTAATCTAAGATGCTGAGTGATCTTTGCTTCTTCTTTCACTCCTTACAAAACAAATAACAAGGGGATTCAAACCCCTTTGTCTTATTTAGAAAACTCGTTTTTGATTAAAAAAAAAAATAACAAAAGCCACAAAACCAAACCCCAAACAAAAAACTACCCTAATTACTTTCCTTTCCTCTTTATTCCTTAGCCCAGACAGAAAGAGCTTAGAGACAGGCAAGGAAGCTCAGAGGGGAAGCTCTGGGGAGGGAGAGGGTGATTTGGCAACTGTAATAAAGCAGTAACAGAGATATGAGAACCCCCATAAGACAACTACCTGTTTGAAGGACACAACATTCACTGGAGAACCTCTGCTTCCTATTGATTGTGGCCAAGACCCATCTCACCTGCTGTCATTTAAAGGTCACACGGCTCACCTCTGGAAAGCAAGTCATCATGTCTGGCTTTGACACCAGTTTAGTGTGGAATGAATCACCAGCAGTCACACCTGCCTCTCCTCAGCTATCACAGAAGGGGCAGAGACACCTCACTGCTTCATTTTTAGACATCAAGAATTAGGTGAGATGAAGCCCACTTTTCAATGCTCTATGACTGCAGATATTGTACCAGAAAAAACAGTATTTGTACATAAGGTGTTTACAGCAATAATGGCTACATCCTCCATGCAGAGTATTTTGTTCCTGGAAGTAAATATCAATTTTGAGCCAAATCTGTACCTCCATATCTGGCACGGACTTTCCTGGTTTAATACCTGCAGTATATAAAAGAACCTTTACTGTTAATTGCACAATGAATACAGCTCAGATTATCACTACTTTCACACCAAAACGGGTTTCCAGTAGGACTCCATGTATGAGCAGGAATCATCTGTTCAGTTTTATCCCATGTAACAATTGTTTATATGGGAAAGGATGAAGAAGAGAACACTGCTAATTAAAAATGCTAAGAAACATTACTAAGAAAAGACCCAAAATTCAAACACCAATCACTCAAGTGAACAGCAGCACATAAGGTATCAATGATAAAACCAAGACAACACGCCTTTCCTTCAAACAGCGTTTTGAATATTCAGATTTCAGAGATTCTAGCTCCGAGATATCCCAACAGACCACCTTTCTTTGCACAGAATATATTATGCCACAACTGAGGTGGAGCAATTCCTTCACTCAATTCCTAAGATCTTGAGGACAACCAAAAATGAAGGACTGGGCTGACAGGGTAACCTTGGTGCTACTCACAAAACATAGAGGACAACGAGGAGGAGGAGAGAGTGACACGCTGCTGCCATCCAACCTCGTGACCTACAGCCAACACTGAAATTTTGACCCTTCCTCTGCAATATTCACAGCCAGACCCAAATTTTGGTCTCCTTATCTTTCACATAGAGAGTCCTAGTAACAGGGATTTGGGCAGTCTCTTGCTAGAGGTATTCTGCTTTGTAGGAGTCAGCTAAATACTTGGCGACACTCCGAAACAGTGATTCCACAGCCCACAACACCTGAATGGGAAAAAGGAAACAGGTTCCACCCTGCTGTGATTAAAATCAGCAATAACGAACTGTATTACAAGAGTGCAGGACTCATGCTAGAAACTAATCTGTAACAAGAGCTTCCTCTCCTAATAAGAGAAGGCCAAAGCTCAGGTTTCTACCCTAATTAAGCCAAAGAGGAAACGACCTGGGATTCACACATGCCATGAAGGTGCCTCCCACACAGCTATTTGTTAGCGGCACCAAACACTTGACATTTAGGAATGCCCAAAATAATATTCCAGTGTTTGCAAGTTTTGGTGGAGGTGGTTGAGGGGAGAAGAAGGGATAAAATTAACCTGAATCTACTCCTACTCCGCTCTTGAAATACAGTTTCCTGAAAAATCTTTGTTCTGTGACTGGGTACCCAGGACTTTCATGCAAGCAACCTACTCAATAGGAACTGGAAAAGAAGTTGTGTCAAAATAGAAACCAGTGCTCTGTCTGGGTAAAGATAACCTTTCACCATAATTGGGAAAATTAACAAAGTAAGGGCAAAGAATTTATATGTTCCAGCTAATACTTTCATTACCATGAAGGTTATTCCCTGAAATGCAATGCATTCATTTTAGTAGAAATCTGTGTTCTCTGTTGCAGCTTTCACATAGGGATTTATAAAATAGATGTCCAAATCTGAACTCCAATCTTTTCCTGGAAAAAAAGCCCAACCAACCAACCAAACCCGAACACACTGAAAACCAGAATCAAACAGGCTGGAGAAGACCTCAGGAGGAAGAAGCTTGAAGGAATCATAGAATCCTAGAATCGTTAGAGTTGGAAGTGACCTTAAAGATCATCGATTTCCAACCCCCCTGCCATGGGCAGAGACACCTCTCCCTACAGCAGGTTGCTCAANCTCCCGTGACTGGAATGGATGGACAGGCTGCTGCTGCTGAAAGAGAGCACAGTAAGGCAGGAAAGCGTGATGTGATTTATCCAGCTGATAGCCTGTGGCTGTGCTACGAAACACAAGATCCACCTGCACTGCACTGACATGGACATCCACGACACTTGCACACTTCCACAACAATTATGAGAGAAAAGGAATGAGTCAATATAAGCCAGTGCAAGACACCGTCTGCAAAAAGCAGCTAGGAGGGGAATATGTTGAGGGAGGAATAAATTGCTATGGAGCTCCTAGGTACAATCAGAGAGTATCTCATCAGACACGGAAGTCTTCATAGAGGAGGCACCCTGAGGCATCAGGACCAGAGAGCAGTTGGTGCACCCACAGTCAGCATCTGCAGCCTCTTGCAGAACTCTGCTGTCAGTCCACACTTTTCCACCCAAGTCCACGAGCCAGCAACAGCACACGTTTGGAAAAGACAATTATGTACAGTTTTGCCCACACCTTACTTAAATGTACTTTTCAGCTTTTTTAATTAGATGTGGATTGGCAGCAGAATGTCTGCAGTGATTTTTAATATATTATTAGTCATATCACTACTTGTATTCTTCCTGATGAACTGGTTTAGCTACATAATAACTTTGGCATTTGTTGTTTGCAAAGGGAAGAATCAGGAAATTAGAGCCAGTGGTTTTAATAAAAGATTGAATTTTAATGAAATAAACAGAAAACCACAATAGCAGCACATAAAGCAATATCCACCCCACAGGAGTAATTAATTTTCACTAAGGATGCATCACACTGTCATCTTTTGACCTCGCAAAGGGAAGATACTGTGGGCACGGCTTCCTTTACTAATACCAGCTACAAACACTGCATTTCCCAGGTCCCTTCAAGAGTCATGTCTTGGCCAACTCTTGGCAAAATTCCTTTCACCCACGTGTTCAAAAAGAAGTTCAAGATTCAGCATGACATAATAATGGATAGCACTGACTATGATGACATCCAAATATTTTAGGAAGCAGTATAAGCTTGCCTTCAGCCCATCAAAAGTGCATTCTACTGCAACCTGCAAATGTCAAGTACATAATTAAATCTTCTGCTAGATGTTCCAAAGTTAAAATATCTTACAAGAGCTGCTACGCAAGTGAGGTCCTCTAAACAAGAGTTTGCATCCATAGATCTTTGGAATGCTGGTTACATTAAGGCAACTGATGGTGCAGTTTATCTCTACTGCTACTGATTTACCAATGCTGGACTGACCCAGTCTCCTGGCTGACTAAGCCGGGGTCACCAGAGGCAAGGCAGCGAGAGTGACCAGCTTCTGGTTTGGCAGAGAGACACCAAAACCAGTGTGCAACCTGGCACCGGTTAGGTCTCACACAGGCTTGAATAATCAAAAGGGAGCTGCAGCCCTTTTCATAAAGAACCCTCTACCGAAAGCACGGATCAGAAACTGCTCTTGAAATGCCATTCTAATTGCCTGTATTTTCCGCATGGATGCTGCTCTCATCCAACTATCCTAGAATCCATGGTTTTGTCTGTAACAGAGAGATAAAAGGGAAGAAACAGCCAGAAACTGCACTGTAAATGTTGCAGCTGGAAGCACATCTCCCTCCCCAAGGTGCCCGGGAGGAACAAACAAGTTCAACCCCACTGTGCTGCAACCCAATTCCTACAAATAGGCACTGAAAAGCCTAGGAAGCATTTCTGGCTCCTCACTTCAAGCGTGGATAAATGCAGAGTTAGCAGGGACTCAGCTGCATAGAGGTCAGGATGCAGCTCTGTGGCAGAGATGCCTGGAAAATGGGCTTGGCAAGCAGAAGTTTGTAATCTTGCACAGCTAGAGGCAGGCAAATATCCCAAGCTCAGGCTGTGCTCAAGGCTATTGTCAGGGATGGTGGCAGGGCTGGGGGGGGAGCAGGGATGAGGAAAGAAAGAAGCTTCCCTATACAGAATCTATTTATTTAACACTGGAGGTTCTGAAAAAGGGAGTTCCACTGTTTGAGATTCTTCACATTAGAACATACCTTCAGTAACTGGTTTGGGTTTTTTATTCACCCACTGGTGGAAACACACAGTTAACAGTGAAACTTGCTTTCATTAGTTCCCACAAACCCATCCAAGAACTCATCCCCCTTTCAAAGCTCAGCAATGTCAATCAAAATCTCACTTCGTGGACGAGATTTATATACGTCACCTTTAACTAGCCTAATTGCCTCAGTTTTACTTTCTATATTCCCCTATGCATAACTATCACTAGCTCATTAATCACTCCACTGAGCTCTCAAACCTCACATAAGAAATGATTAACTGCTGACTACCACTGGTACTGCTTGAATGAAAAGTCACATAACAGAGATGAACATCCTTTCTTTGAAACAAATAGCTCCTTTACCTCATGGTTTATGCTCCATCCAATTTAACAGGATCTTTTGTCTTTTAACTGCAGTACCACATGCTAAGCCCTGTTTTCCAAAACAGATTTTCAGGTGCACAGGAAAATACTTCATTTAAGCCAGGCAGAGAGGGATGAAGACTCTAAGAAGTACCCCACTACACCATTGAGCTCATTAAGTGCTTTGGGAAACTTTAAAAGCTGTTGTTACAACTAATAAAGCTGAAGATGCTGTAAATCACAGCCGATCAAGACTGTTCTGTCCTACATAAAATAAAATTAAAAAAATAAAAACAATAAAATAAAAACGATCCACTTGTAGATTCCTTCTTTGAATTCAAAGTAGATCGCCTGCTGTCAGACTCAGAGCAAAACTGCAGTTAATAGTTTCTTAATATCTGCCTTAATCCACTGCTAAACTTTTAAAGAACTGACACAACTTAAAGTAATGCCTGAACATAAGGAACACAAGAAAACAAAGCAAAAGCCTCTGAAATACTGTCCTAGTTATGCAAAAAGTCTGAGCACTTCTTTTTAGCTATCCCCCCCCCCAAATTCATGATCAACTGGACACGGCTTGAGAAGCTACGTTTATACACCTTCATCCCTAAACACATCCAAATCCAGTTTAAGCAATAATCCTGTTTACTTCAAAGTAAAAAAATCTAGATCAGAATAAAGGCAGGCACTAAATTTTCTCAGGCTGTTTCACCAACTGAATGGTTGCACTCACAAAGCAAACTCTACAAGGTTTCCCATTTATGGTTGATTATGTTAATGTTAGATTTGGCTTAAGATATTCACGGTCAGCTGTTGGCATTTTGTCTTAAAATAAAACAAATAAGCATAAACTTAAAATGAACTCTGGAATTTATCCCTGCCAATTTCTTTTTAGGGTTTCTAGCTGAATGGTGCTGAGAAAGAGTTGAAAATGTATCGGATTCCAGTGTTTTGCTTACAAATGCATTTAAGTAGCAAAATCAAGTTAAACAATAATTTAAGCCTACACAGAGAAAGCAAATAAACATCCTACTTCACCGTGAGCAACTTTCATTAGATCCATGACATATATTAGAAAATAAATTCTGCTTGCAGGCTGCCTAAACCTGTATTTAAGGTCCTGTTAGCATATTTTCAAACACTGTTTTTCTAATCAAGACATTTGCAAGGAAGCCACAGAATACTAATAGTCGTTGGCACAAGCAGCACAAGTTCTCTCTGCCTTGAGCTGCTGCTCCTGAGCTTTATCTGCACCAGTCCCACCGTCATGGAGGAAGAACTGCATCCTACCCCAGCTTCATCTTAGGTGAAGATAGCCACAAATTCTGACTCTCATCGGGCTGTCTGAAAGCAACGAGGCTTGGCTGGTAAGAGAGGAGGGTTTTTTTGCTGGATACTACTTGTAAAACATGCCTCAGTCTTGGAGTCTGAAAGAAATACCTCTTACACGCCCATTCTCACAGCAGGCGTGTGTATGTGCCCTCTGGTTTTGGTCTCTGCAGTATCACGGACACAAGACCTCATCCACCTCGCCTCCTCCAAACTGAAGGCTGAGAACAGAAAGTGGTGTGTCCTCACTGCTACTTCAGTCCCCTGTGAACTGCCAAATTCCCACAGCAGGAGCCTCCAGAGGACTTAGCAGGACGTAAATAAATACACATGGGACACATACTGAAGAATTAAGTTTCTGATAAATAATTTTTCTGCTAACTTGAGTTGGATGTAGGCAGTGATTCCAAAGAGTTAACATATCCTATTGCTCATATTCATATGTGGTGGAAGGTACTTGTGATCTATCAACTGCAGCATCAGCCTGGGATGCTTCTCAGATGTCTTATACTTGGTACAAACAGAACCCAGGGGGTTGGCTCAGTAGCAAGGGGAAAATGCTTCTCCTTAGCAAAGCCCATAGCAGCAGATTTAGCTTTAACTGACTGCTATGACAACAAAAGGTGGCTCTGGATTCTGTAGTCCTTTCAAGCTTGCAAAAACTGGAGCAGATAGTGTAGTGAAGCACCTGGTCCCATTCTCTCAATTTATTAAGGCTGTGAAACGTTGCCTAAATCCTGAAGGCATGAGGCTCAAAGTGGGGAAATTAATCCCACTGACCAAAAAAAATACATAGAAATGCTGATGCCTCAGCTGAGGTGGAATTGAGAATCCATCTGAAAAAAGAAAATTTCAAATGGGCTCTCTCTGAGAACACTTGATGGATGTAATCCATGGCAATGGCCCAAAGCTCTCCCACCCTCTGCTAGACATTAACTACAGCCAAGGTACTTCCACATAACCTTAAAATGACATCAGTAGAGGTGGGTAATGAGATTTCTGAAATTTATATTCTAACAGGTAGCAGAGATCTTAAAGATCTTTAAAGAGATCTTTAAAATGACTTGCTGAGGGTAGTGTCTGTACGGTGAGGATGGCAGAAACAGCAGCATGGCAGGGCCTCAGCCAAAAGAAGAATCCAGGCTGGTATTCAGGACATTTTCCTGGAGCTAAAACAAAGACTGAGAATTGAGCAAGAGGAACAAGTAGGCAGTTTGAGAATCCAGTCGATTTTACCACGTAACCTGAGTTACACAAAGCCATTCTTGCTATTAATCATTACCTCTCTAACAGGAGGGAAGCAAGCAGCCTCTGCTGAAAACACCAACCTAACTTTGCTGCTGAAAGACAAAACACGGCAAGACTGGAGCGATGGAGTCCAGGATTCAGTGCTATCACTTCAGGGAGAGAGAGGCAAGGAATCCCATTTGACCACAAAGCCAGTAATGTACCCAATAAAGACTCGTCAAACTCAGAAGCAGAAAATTTGACAGGAATATCCCATTCATGCCAGAAGAAACACAAGGAGAAAGCACATGAGAAGAGGCTGGAAACTGATACAGGACACAGCTAAGCCTGTAACTAAAAGACAGCAGCAGAATGTAGAACTCCCTGAAGCATTAGGCAGCATCATCTCCTCTCCCAGGGGACTATGCAAAGAAATATAATATTCTTCCCAAAGTTCTCTCAGGAGCTGCACTCCTCACCCCGCAGGAGAGACTTAGCTCTCTCACAAACCTGAGGACCAGCTCTTGGTAGATGGCACAGGCAGGAATTCCCTTACTTCCAAACCTCTGGCTACAGGAAAAATCAGATCAGAGTAAGACCAGAAGTGCAAACATCCGCAGAACGGCTGAATGAAGAACACTGGTGGGTAGATGGGACAGGGACATAATATTGCTGCTGTGTAAGAAAAGAAGAACATCCACTATCTTTGGAAATATGTTTCTTCTAAGCATTGACAGAGGACAGCTGCAGGGACCTTGGCCTTGCTTCCACGTGGCAGCAAAACTGTTTCTCAACATAGACTGAACCACCACCACCAGCATATCAACTGAGCTGAACTCAGGGAGGCAACAGTACTCTCATCTCTGGCCAGAATCAATTACAGACACCGAAAGGGAAAAACAAATGACTTGGTGTTGCCTACAAGGAAGCTGTCTGTGGTGGCCAAGTTCCACACCAGATGTGGTAACAGCATTTTGGAAGTTTGAAATAGAACGGGGAGTAGAGACGCTTCAGGCTGCATAGTCCAGAACTAAGAAACGGAGCAGAAAGATGTTTTGGTTCCTTCTTCTTGAAGGGACATAACTTGGACTTCTTATTAAGATTAGGATTGCCACATCTGCATGGGATCCAGCTGCACAGCTATTAGATCACAACAGATGCCTTCTTTAGGAGATTTTCCTGAAGTCACAGCTCCTGCAAACCCATGGCTAGAAAGCTCTGACAGAGCATCAGCCCTCACCCAGGCAACTGAAAACCAGCATGCGAGGGCACTGGCCCAGCCCCACAGAGTGGCATAAGAGAGAAGGATATAACTTGTGGAGTGGCTTCTTGTAACAGGACTTGTTAAGGAAATTATAAACCCAAACTAGACAATCACAGGAAGCCAGTAAGTATGTATTCAAAGGGTATCACTGGTCTCAAGATAAAAAAAAAAATCAAAGAAAAAAATCAAAGGAAAATGACCATAAAGTACTGCTTTTCCATCAGACTGTTAAAAAGAGTTGAAAAACCACAGTGTGTGCACTGCAGGTATTAAGCATTAGAGAGGTGGGTGACGTAGTAAAGATGCTGAGGAAGCAAAGCATTCTCCGGTCTGGAGAGAGATGTACCACCTCGTCAACAAGCACTCAGGCTATTCCCCAATAAAACACTGTCCACACAGTCCATACCGGGGCCTATGCCAGAAATTGCAGGTTACTGCATTAGTACCTTAATTTCTCAATGCTCAGAAGAGAGAAGCTGCCCAAACATGTGACTGTTTGGACAAGCACAATCACTGACAACGTGCTGGCACAATACTGAGAAGAACAGACACAAAACCAGCATCAGAGATGACAGACCGCTATGCCTCAGCACTTTAAAGGGGCAAGAGGAGGGAGAGGGGCAGCTCTCTCCCATCCTCACTGCCACTGTGACACAAAACCCTGACTGGAAAGCAGACACCAATCTCCATCCAGCCCTGCGTTCATATGACAGCATGCTGAGGTCAGCTTAACAGGAAAACAGGGAATTATCTACCAAGTCAGCCTCCTATAAAAGTTTAAAATAGCAACGCTATCACCACTTGCTTTTTTTCTTGGAGGTGAAGAGTGATAGAAAGCTTAAAATTCTCTGCTGAAGCAAGAGGGAGACTCAGCATTTCCTGAGCACAGAGCAGCACCAGTCATCCTCAAGCATGCAACCAGGGTTTGCTTGTCCCCAATTACACACACTTATTAAAGCTTTTGGCTGAACAAAGAATGTAGAAGATTATGGCAGTTGGATTAAAAAAGTAGCACTGGGTAACAGTTACATAACTGCAGTGAAGACAAAGAACTTGAGCTTTAATGTGATTTGAAATTAATAAGGTCAGGTCCACAGCTCATACGAACGTGGCCTGAGATTTTCAGCCTGAAGTAACTCCCAAACTCCTTCTCTTCATTGGCTGGGTCTGTTTCGTTAACTTTAAGCCAGGTCACACAGGATGCCCGGGCTGAAGCAGAAGTATGCTTGTAATTCGCTAAGAAAGCAAAATTATTTTTAGCAACGATAAAAAAGCCACCCCAAAACAATTAAGGAATCTTCCAAATACAGATAAGCACATTGACAGATATTTATATAACAGAAGGAATTCTCACATAAAAGAAGCTTATGTTAGATATCTTAGATAATCTAAATGAATTCTTATATTCTTTTGTTTAAAGTTGTTTTCCTTTAGAAAAAAAAACCAAAACAAAACAAAAAACAAAACACTTTGAATTTTTTGAGAACCAAGAAAAAAAGACAAATACTTGCCCAAAATTTTCTGGAAAAAATATTCTGAAAAAATATTTTCAAAAAAGAATAAAAACTCTGTTGAAATTCTTCATTCAGAATAGAATTGATCAGCTCTAATAAATTTCTTTTTACTTTCTTTCTGAATCCACATTCTTTATTAGCTTTGCAGCTCTCTATCATAAAGCAAACATTTTTTTGGAAGCAGAAGAATAATTAAAGAAATTAAGAGCTTCAACAGCAATCTTCTCTAACAAAAGCCTAGCAAAACCACCCTCCACAGCTCTCAAGGTATTCTGAACTACTTGGACAGTGTGGTCTCCAGCCCCTTGCCTCCCCTGTTTTGCAATTTCACTGTGTAGCTGTCAACTTTTCTGTAAGTTATATTGATTCCACTTGTTAGTACCACTGATTAATTCAGGAATACTTCTCAGGAAAAAAAAAAAGTTAAAATTGTACAAAATTAGACTGACATTAGACTGAAGGACGTACTGTGAATATATGAAGGTATGTTGACAGTAATACAAGACATCATCTGGAAGACTGTGTAAATACATGTCATTCAGAGTACAGAACTATCTTAAGCTCCTGTTTTCAGCTCTCCGTGAAGGCTTGACAGAAAATAGGATTACCTCTTTATTCAGAGTAGAAATCTGTAACATTTATAATTAAGAGTAGTATTTCTTATTACAAGGGGACACAATCCCTGTTCTTTAGTACCTCTCCTGACACAAGTTGTCAAATACTGTTCTGAAAATTAGGAACACAAATTCATATTACAGTACAGCTGCTTTGCACCTAAGAAAACACAGAGCCCTTTAGCTGGAGATGCCAACGTTTATTTCTTAATTAGCAACTTTCACAATCAAAACAAAAGCAAATCAAAACGATCATACGGGTGCCTAAAATTAAGCGTGATGCTTAGTTTAGTAATAAAGATCGTGATTAACAGCTGCAATTTTCAGTCAACAATACTTTATTATATTTGTTATTTAGCAACCCTAATCAAAGCCATTTGTGTAATCATATAAAAGACAGGAAATTGGTTAACAAAACTAAATGTAAAGACACAGAATAAAATCAGTATACACATTACCTTAGCGTTCTCAAGTAGAACTTCATCTCTACCTAAGCCAGGTCCTATTACAACTGAGTGCAGTCGTGGTAACCACTTTTCCACCTCGTGGACAGCATTAGGACTATCACTAGATGCAATAAAAGAGAGAGAAGTTTAGAAAGGCTTCATTTAAGCATTCTCAGAATCTGAGCTACAGATGCAGGATAGAGACATTTCCTATCTTGAGTGTCAGGCAATTTTATCCTCCGAACTACCAAAAATCTATGACCCAAGAAATATGGAATGGTTGTCCAAATAGTTAAACTGAAACATTTCTCTTGATTCACTCCTTAGGGGATACCACATTGTTTTTAAGTGGTAATTCCAAGCGTCCACTACGGTTGTTACAAAATAAGAAAATAAAACCCAAGCAGGAACCCAGCAATTCTTACATTCTGTCACAATTCCCTCTTTAATGCTTCTTTGCAAAGATTACACCTTGGAGAGAGATCTACCGTCTCAGGAACACACACTGCAGCTTGCTGGAAACAATGCAATTACTTATTACCCTGCATGGCAGAATGATAAATCTACTCATAGGCTTTTTTGTCAGTTGCTTCATAAGCATTTGTTTCAGCCGAATTACAGCCAAACCATCACCTTTCCCCAAAAGGCAAGAGGAGAAGCAAGCTCTTCAGTAAGGGTATTATCTCCTCATAATACTTAAGGTTTCTGCAGCATTCAGGTTTTGTCTACATTGGAAAAATGATGAGAAATTCCCCTGCTGCATACAGCTGCCACAATGCAGCCGCTGACCAGAACTGTTGATTTTGTTTTGTAGTGTAAATAGGTCAGAATATTTTCAAAGCACTGCCCAACAACATCAGTTAATCCTTAGTGACAGTGAGGAGGGAAAATTCAGCCTCCCTCCCTCCCTCCCTGCCTCTGACATAAGCGACGACGATAAATGAGTATTTTAAGTGAAGGATGGTGGGGTGAAAAGCTCCCTACAGGCTAAGGAAGGAGGTACTGCATGCTAGGGTTAGTCAGAGTATTTTGAGCTCGCAATACTTCAACAAAGCTCTATTATCACGGATGAAAGCCCTTGCATGTTTTTCATAACCAACAGCTGTACTGATGGGACACACCACTTGGGAACAAGTGTTTAGCTCGCGTCTGGCGGAATCAGCAAATTCCACAACCATCTCTGCGAGTGCCAGGCAGGAGCCCAAAGCTTTTTGCAGCTGCACCGAGCCAGGCAACCCGGCTCAAGGCTGCAGGGATGCAGTGCCTGGCTCCTGGCCGTAGACCAGCAGCCCCTCCAGTGACAACAGCCGCTCCAGAAACCCCTGGCTCCCCGAAGGCACCCTGTGCTGACACCACGGAACAGCTCTGCCAAAACAAGGCTGCTGGCTGGAACGACCTGCTGCAAGGGCAAGGGTAAGGACATCAGTAGCCCCAAAGCCAGGGCCTTAGCGAGCCCTCAGCTTGAGAAGCTGAAGTTGAATCTCCATTCGAACCGTGCAGCTCCCTCCCATCTCCTCTAACCCACCAGGAAACAACAGTAGCTGGAGAACTGCCAAACAGCTCATTCCCCCCTCTGCCACACCACCACCTACCAGTTTATGGTGTAGATACAGGCTGGGAATAAAAATGATTTAAGAAATATTTAAAGTACAAATGAAAAAAATAAAAAAAAAAAAGAAAGCAGCCAGGTCTTTTACACATGGTAGGCTGAACACGTGAAAAACTGTCTGTGACCCAAACTCTAATGAAACGTCACCATTTCTGAACACACATCACTTTTTTATTTACATGCTGAAACCGATTTTATCTCTAGAAGAGCAATATATATCTCATATATGTGTATTTCTCAAATAAATACCTCATACATATATATATCTCATAGATATAAGAACACTGCTATATATATAAGGATACTTGAATGGATTGGATTCAAAATAACTTTGGATAATAGAAGCCAAATACATTAAAAAATGCTCCATTAAACATAAGCTAAGGACAGAGCCATAGATAGTACCGTAAGTGCTCTGCTCTTTTACAAATACTCATGCGAATGATCTCAAGGTATAAAGTTTGCCAATTTACTTATATTCTGGATTGAAATATGCTCATTTTTTTCTCAGAGCCAACTGATAATGCACACTCTTCAAAACAAAGCCATCTCTTGGGAAATGAATGGTCCAACATTAAGCCATTCCTGCTCACTTTGCCTCTGGTAATAATAAAAACCTACCGTAGAGCTTTTCATCTTCAAAGCATTTTACAAACATTATGTTCACATAACTCCTTTGCAACTTCACATCAAGAAGTAACCCAAGGCATATGAAGGGCCAAGAGATTTAAAATGGTGATAATGACTATTACACTGCAAAATTGGCTATAAAAACATGCTGAAAAATAACTGATGGATTATTGTTCTTCATAAAGAATACTGCCTCAGAGAAGCATCGTGCCAGCTTCACTTTCAGATACTGGATGTTCACAACAGCTGTGGTTAGGCAACTAAAGACACCTTACAAATATCACAGAATGGTTAGATTTGGAAGGGACCTTAAAAATCATCCAGTTCCAAGCTCCCTGCCATGGGCAGGGACACCTCCCACTAGCCCCATCCAGCCTGGCCTTGAACACTTCCAGGGATGGGGCAGCCACAACTTCTCTGAGCAACCTGTTCCAGTGCCTCACCACCCTCACAGGGAAGAACTTCTTCCTAATATCTAATCTAAATCTCCCCTCTTCCAACTTAAAACTATTACCCCTTGTCCTATCACTATACTTCCTGACAAAGAGCCCCTCTCCAGTTCTCAAATACCCTGTATCCGCACCTTCTCTGAAAGTGGAGGGGCTATTGTGTGTTTATCCCCAAACACAGACATTGAAGTAGAAGCATTTTGAAGCTGATAGGGTACAAATGACCAATATGTAACTTTCTTCGGGAAGGGGTGTTCACCTTGAATGATCCGCACCACAACCCAAAGCCAGAAACTCTTCTAGCTCTTAAAAGCTCTACTCTATACACAACATTGAGACATGCCCAGAGGAGTTCTCTGACACTGAGCTCAGCTGGCCCTTAAACTCCCAGGCTTCAGAGCAGGTAATACTCAAGAAGCCTATGCCTGCACAGTCCCTGAACCACGGTAGTTTCCTCACCAGTGGAAGAAAGTTGTTGGGAGAGACTAGTTGGCACAGACCAAAAACCTTGCCAAGGATCGTCTGGATAATTTGCCAGCACAGATAATCATGTCTGGGTACCTGGGAATAAATATTCCTTGGTAGTGTTTAGTTTATCACTACAGAAAAGGCCTATGTGTATTCTTGTCTGCCTGTGGATTAAAACCAGGAAAGAAACCAACCAAAATGCTTTGGAAGCACTAGCGCAGAAAGCAAGGCAGGTCCTCAGCTGTTCACTGGGTACTGTGCTCACACACAAAAATGTTATTAACTTCCTTTGTCCCTTCATGCCAATTTCTCCACCTGATTATGAACCTGATTTCAAACCTCTCCATTTAATTATCACCTCCACTGTCCAAGACACGCACACACAATTGGAATCGCCACTGTTTTGTTGGGGGTTTTTTTAAAAGTATCTAGAAAGGTATGAAGATGATTGCTTGATCAAGAGAGATGCAATCTTTAGGCTTTGGCAGAAAGTGACTGAGTAAGCAAGAATCAGTATTGCCTTTAGAGATGTTGAGCCATACAATGCGCAACTTGCTTTTTTTCCAAAATAGGAAATCACAAATACAATACCACTACTCAAAAGCACAAAGCTAATATTAATATAAAGAGGAATCAGAAAGTATCGTGCAAGTCCATGAGAAAAGGGCACCTGAATTTCTGAAAAGAGGGTAAAAACCTTTCGGAGAGACTCGGATCTCATAAACAAACTCTGCACCATGGACACACACAACAGGGATGATCCAGGAGGCTGAATCCAAGCAGTGACACCTGTTAACACGGAGAGTGAACTACAGCACCATTGTGCAGATGTGTGCAATTAAAGGTTCTGGTGACAGGCCACAGCTGTAGATTCGCAGGGAATGAACAGATCTTCAAACAGCTACTTAACACTGTAGTGGTTAGCTGGAAATTATGTGACATTTTCTCAGATGCCATTCTGCTGAAAATCTATATTACAAGAGCTCACTGTTGTTCAATCAATCAAGCAAATAACACCCCTCCAAATCCCAAAAGCTTCCTCGAAGTCTTAGCTTGTCTGCATAAATAAAGCTCCGGCTGCATACAGAAAAGCACTACCACAGGATAAACATGTAATTAATAGCTGTAAGAGAACAGGATCATTAATAAGGAAAACTGAAGGAGCTTCTATAATCTGTCCTGTTCCTGTGAAGCCTAGTAGGTAAGAAGAGTCTGAAGTTAATGTAAAGTATCAGAACAATAACCTCTCAAAGTCAATTTTGCACATTGTCCATTAGTTGAAGCAGATCTAAACAAACAGAGTCTCACAAGGGACACACTATGAAAAAGGACCCCACAGACGTTTACCTTAGCTATGGGTGAATGGTCAGGAGTGACAAGGCTTCACTCAGCAGAAGCTAGGCTGTGATCTCTCGAGAAAAGAAATACAACATCTTTATCATTTGCCTTCCTGGAAGCCCCTGTGTAGACAGGGCCAAGATACAGTCTTCAGCGTCTTATGTGTTTACCTTTCTGCTCTTTTCTCTCCCTCCAGAGCCTACCGAGAAAAGTAATTTTCACAGCAAATTCTACAAGGATTCTTCAAATTAAACAACACCTAGTCTCTGAAATCGCAAGGATAAATTTTCTTTGTGCATTACTGGTAGCTTTAGATAACTTCTCCAAGTTGATATTAGTTTGGCAGAAGAGAAGGCTCCGGAGAGACCCGATAGCAGCCTTCCAGTATCTGAAGGGAGCCTACAGAAGAGGTGGACGTGTAGCAACAGGACAAGGGGTAATGGTTTTAAATTGGAAGAGGGGAGATTTAGATTAGATATTAGGAAGAAGTTCTTTCCTGTGAGGGTGGTGAGGCACTGGAACAGGTTGCCCAGAGAAGTTGTTGATGCCCCATCCCTGGAAGTGTTTAAGGCCAGGTTGGATGGGGCTTTGAGCAACCTGCTCCAGGGAGAGGTGTCCCTGCCCATGGCAGTGGGGTTGGAACTTGATGATCTTTAAGGTCCCTTCCAACTCTAACCATTCTATGATTCTATGAATACACTCTGAAAAAAATTCCTTGTCTTGTCACCACAAATATTTTTGCATACAAGACCCAGCACTGGTTTAATTACGGTGCTTATGGCAGTAACTGCTGGCTTCAGTAACACACAGTCTCACTGTTGCTTCTTACCCTAATGCACAACCTCACAGCCTCTTAAAAAACCTTCAAGTTTTGAAAAACTAACAAAGAAAATAAAAACTTTAAATCAAGGTTTTTTTGCTCTTCAGGACTCTCCTGAATTTCACTATCACACAATAAAAATTGACAAAAACCACAGTTCTGTAGACTTTCATCTTGGTAAAAGCTTGATGTAATAACCCTTGCAAAACCAACAAAGAAACCGAAAAATAGTGGCTACTGCTCTAAGATCATCCACAGTTTCTAAACAGCTTCCTTAGCAGTTTGTAACAGATATCTGACAGGTGCCATCTGCCTGAAACTCTGCTACAGGCTGGTCACTGCTGACAGTGGGAGGACACCTAGACAGGACCAGAAACGCAACTCCCATCCTCAGCCCCTCAAAAGAAGAAAGTTTTGCTGTTCACTGCATATTATTCCAAGACTAGCTTTCACCAAATGATCAAAAGCCACCAAAGCAATAGCTTTAAATTATCACAGAGAGCTCAAAACACAGCAGCATTCCTCACTCAGGATGAGTGACAGCTACTGTCGTTGCTTTCTAGAAGAGGGAAAGGAACAACGGTGATAAGATGCAGCCCTGTCAAATTTTACATGGAAACAAGGAAATGTGAAGTGAAGTCAGCACGGGTGTAACCGGGAGCTACAGAAGTAGTAGATAAGCATGAATGACAGCACAGAGAGGAGGCAACGGGACCACAGCTCTTCACGTGTGCTTTAGGCAGAGCTGGAACCACCTTAGTAATCAGAGATGAAGTTTGGGCATCACAAAAAGCCAATCAGAGGAACCTCCTGCTAGAGAAGGACAGAGGACACAAGCAAGACTGTCATCACCTGATCAACTAAACATCTCCTCGCTGGAGAGGGTATTTTTCAAGTCCTGCTCATTATCTGTGCACACTTGGTGTGACGGAGGCAACCCCAAACGCATTGAAACGTACCGCTGCAGAAGTCTGTTACATAAACCCAGACAAAGCCACTTGAAGCGGGCAGTTTCAAAAGCCAAACTAGAGTCTTATCTTCAAAGATGGGGGGAAAGTCTCTGATCTGAGGATGAAAGAGTTCTGGTTTTGTTTGTCCAAACGCTGCGGGTAATTATATTAATGTGATTCAAATGTTAGACCCGCTGACATTCACTTCTTGTCATCTTACGCAGTACATCAAAAGAGCGAAAGATGGGACATAACGTGCACCTCTAGAATTTAAGCAGTTATCTCAGAAAGCTAATAATTAACTATTGTGGTAAACCCTGGGTGAGGTCATTATGGGAAACTCAGTAAATAAGACAGGTAGAGAGATTATTCTGGAAAGATTAGGTCAAAGGAATTAAAGGCAAAAGCAAACAGTATAAAAACATGTTTGAGCATAAAATTAAAGTAATTCTACATTCTGAGAGTAGCTGTATTTGTCACAGCTTAAATCATCATTTTTGTAAATTAACTCTAAACTGCCAGAAGCCCAAAGGCTTCAGGCAGCCTTTCGGCACCATAAACAAAACTGGAAAAGACAACTTATTCTGGAAAAGCTCACTGATCCCATTATCAATGCAGGTCTCTTGCCAACCACATGAAATCAGGTAGAGCAAATTTCAGCGACAACATAGCGGCATGAATTTGGCTGAAGATGCAATTAGAGAGCAAAAATAGATATATTTTGTAAATTAAGATTGGTATATTAAAATGCCCCCCAAAAAGCTTAGAAGACAAAATAGTCATTTTCACCTAACCAGGCCGTCGAAAGATCTTTCAATAGTGTTTAACCTCCAAATGCTGGGTAGACAATAAGTATTTTCCTGTCACAATCTGATTAAACGACAGGGAAGAAAATGAGAGAAAAGCAAAGACCCTAATGAGAGGGGGGATTGAGATAATTGAAAAATCTCATGATTGAGAAACCAAGTGTTCCGATTCAGCCACTGAATAAATTCACTTAGACACCAAAGATGAACCTGGTAGGCTTAATCTGAATATTAACACACAGCAGTGAGAACAGCAACCTACCATCCAAGGAAGTATCAGATCTTCTGTTTCAGTAGGAACTGGGTTGTCAACACACTACAGGCAGAGCCAACAACAACCTCTTTAATAATGAACCCAAATGCATTATACAAAAGGGGTCACCTCTCTTAAGCAGTGCAGAGCCTTTCATATCCTGTGAGAAAGAGCCCCAAAGGAGAATCTATTGCTTGACTCAATTTTCTTAGATTTCTCACAGAGACATGACAACAGCACTCAAGGTCAACCTTATCTAGCCTTGTAAAGATACCACAGGTATCAACACAATCATTTTACAACCTGCATTTAGATGTATCCAAATATTTAAATAAGTTGTAGTATGTATTGATCTCAGTTACATTACCATTATGTGTTATGACAATCCCCCCAAAAAAGTATATTGATAACCAAATATCTTGACCTCATGGAAGTGGTCTTGACCTATTAATACTTTCTGTGAACTGACTTAGTAAGTAGAATCTATCAAATATGCTTCCAAATGGACTGCAATCAGTCAAAACCTGTGACTTTACAAGTGACAGAATGAATCTAAGATGACAATGTAATTTCCCTTAGAATAAAACAGAGTGAAAATGTCCCTAGAAAATCCAATGCATTTAAAAAAAAAAATTGTTAAAACTAATAAATGAAGTGACAAGCTTTTAACACATTGGTATCCCTTTCCAGATCACATTCATCTCTTAAGGGCACAGAAAATAGTTGAATTAATACCCAGAAGGCTTCAAACTAGCTGTGAACACATAAGAAGACAGAACAAGTCTCAGCCGAAATACCTGCTTTGCTGATTGTCAGCTGGAAAAAAGGGAACAAGACTAAAACCTTCAAATAATAATAATAATAAAAAAAATATGTAAAAGCAAATCCCAGACAAGCCTGCCTTCACTCAAACTCAAGAAAGATTAAATACCAAAGAAATCTAATCCTGATGTCAAATCACAGCAGTATGGCAAACGTTCAGAAGGATTAATTTGGCCAGGATCTAACTGGAGTAAAACATCCGTACACGTGTATACACCTCTTTCTGACATATTAGAAAGCAGCAGTCCCCTCAGTGATGCTAAAAATCTTTGTCCACCTCTTGTATTTTAAGGAGATGTTAGTGTCACCTGGGGCAAGAACCTCTGCAACAACACGGAGGAAAGGGACTACAGCATGGAGTGAATACACCTCCCATCTTTTACTCACTCTGCAGCAGACAGCAAAGACGCATCAGCTTATTGCTGAGAAAGCTGAACACAAGAACCAGGTCCGTAAACGTTTTGTCCATGGCACTGCACGACAGGATTAGAAACAGTTTAAGTATACTTCTCTGAGTCAGCGTGTACAAACTGACCTTTATTTCTCCTTAAGTACTCAGGGGAAAAAAAAACAAAACCAAAAAACTTTCTTATACAATTCTGAGCTAGGCTGCTGTCTAAATGAGGTTTGGGAGAAAGATCACAAAGTTTACGCCTGCATCTTCTCTGCAGGTATAATAGGGATCCAGCAGCCAAGTCGCTTGGGAGGCATCATTTTGGTAATCAGAGCCATCTGTGCTTTCTCCTTGACTTCCCCTGGTGACAAGAATTCTTGCACTTTTTCCAGTAGCTGATTCAAAAGAGAGGTTAGTCCCACACTACACAGAAGTGTAGTTATCTTAGCTAACGCAACTAAAAAGGTATGAGCTTCTTCCCACAACGAACCAATGTTTTTGAATCTCCTCCCCACATAATTAATTAGAAAGGGCCCAAAATCTTAAGATTGTTCCTAGGCTTTCTTTAAGAGACTTGGCAATGGTTAAAAGTGCTCAAATAACTTATCAGGAGCTCGCTACCCATGATTCACTTTCATGATTTTTACAATCATCAAAACATAGGAAAAAAGTCCAATAAAACTAGGTAAAATACATTCCAGCAACCCTGATATAAGCTAAGCTTTCTCATTAATGGTAACTGGTCTCAACATAAAAGCCAGCCTCATGAGAGTTTTCTCCACAGTTATTTTTTATTTCAAACTGAGAAGAATAATATTTTTTTCGAAACCTAAACTAAAACTTTAACTCTACAATTAACTATTAAGACTTTCTGGAATTCTGCCAGCCTTTCCTAGTCCATACAGACCCATAGATACAACCAGCTGGAAAGAAGGTATTAATTCTAAATCCATACCCAGTTTAAGGGTGACTTTTTTCTGGAGCTAATGGCAAATTTAGATGACTTCTTCAGGACCCAAAGAAGTTAATGACCTGACATCTCATTCTACTTCTCTGATAAAACTCTGGAGATCAAGGAGTGTATTATCTATTGATTTTACAAATTGCCTGACAACCAGGTTACAAGTGGGCTACTTAGTAACATCTCAGCCTTTCCTGGACTACAGAGAAAGAAAAACTCTGTCAGATTATGAAAAAGTCCTTGCAAGAGGAGCATCTAAAACAATAGATTTATTCTCCCTTCTTTTAAAATGTAACTAGCTGGGTTCGTATAGCTCGTTTAACTGTGATCACTCAAATATCAAGACAGGATAAGTTAACCTAACACAGGTATCCAAGAAGTCTATTCAACCTGAACTGAGCCAGGGAATTAAGACAGGGAATACAAAAAAGACCCTGAAATAAATTGTCAACACTAATGCAACAGAGTATGCACACATCTACAGTCGAAATCCACACAGAAAATGACTGCAATAGAACTTAATAAAATGCAAAATCTAAGTTTTATCTTGTTTGTATTTGGGTAGAGTTTATGGTAGGAGCATGTTAGCTGAGGAAACAGAAAAATGCATCACAAACCCAGGGGCAGTGGTGACAACAGCAAGGCAGCTGTGACCAAGACTCGGTACGCTCTGCTGTTAAAAAGACTCCAACTTCTGCAATACACTTTTCATTTCACCACAGGAAAGCAGAAAGTCAGTCAGCAAAAATACTGAACTGCCTGGTTTTAATTAATTCTTTCATTATCACCAAGTTGTCGTGGAAGGAGCCATAATGCATTTGACAGAATCCCTGAATAGAAAGGAAAACACTACTCTTGATCATATTGACCATTCACGGCCCTTAAGACACCCAGCTACTGTCATTCAGCTCAGCTGGGGAGGACGCACAGAGCCAGGTGTAGAAGCCGTGTCTGAAATACCAGGCTACCACAAACAGTCCCAGCTCTCTTACCTTCCCTCTCCGAAACAGGGAATGAAGTCATGAGACAAAAAAGCACAGGGAAAGTTGCGTGACAGGTGTTCCCCAGCACAGGATGTTACACCAAAAGGAACGCCAGGATAGTTTGCAGCTGGGGCAACACGGAATCGCCCTGGCAATGCTGCCAGAGGGATGTCCGCTTTTCACAACTCTCCTGCAGTCCTACTCAATCTTTCTCACGTAACATTCCTCGCATCCTTGAAGTGATAGACATTGGCCAAGGACCCAAAGCGCAGCAGTGCAACTTCTAGCTCTCACACACCTTCCCTAGTCAGGCCGTCTAAAGATCTACCACAGCGGCTCAAACCAGCCAGAAGACNCAACTCTAACCATTCTATGATGATTCTATGATGATGAAGAGCCCTCGCCGTTCAGGGGGCAGCGACACAAAACCAAACCCCAAAAAACCCCCAACAAACACCACTCAATCTTCCCTGGGAGGTGAAGGGAAAGGGGAGATGATAAAATGTCAGATGCTCTCCTGGCAGTACAAAATGGCAGCTGAACCCTGGCGGAACGCCAAGCCGCTGACACGCAGCGGCCGGAGGAGCACACGGGGGCCGTAATTATGATTAGCATAATAAGAGAGTGGCACAACAGCCACCTAGTTCCTCCGGAGGGTCATGGAGAAATCATAACAAAGCAAAGTTTGAAGGAGAGAGGCACAAAGGGAAACAATGACGTAGCCACCGGGTGGGTTTTACCCGGAGGTTCTTCCATGCGTGAAGTGAGGCCGGGGAGAAAGTACAAAGACTGTTTAAGAGATCAGGCTCTGAATCGAGCGCGGTTGGCCCTGCCTGCGGAACTCAAGCGGCTCCACATCATATAAAGGATCATATGAGAAGTGTGACACTGAAGACAAAAGGATCCAACGAGAAAAATAGGCTGCTTGTGTAAATTTCAATAAAATCTGGGCTCAATAGAGTCAGTCAAGGTTTTTTCCTTTCTAATCGGAGAAGACCGTCCTCTCCTTGCCTCAAACGAAGCAGAAAAGAAGAGATAAAAATATGAGAAAGTTTAACAAACAAAATCTGAATGTTCTCATATTTGCATTTTTTCATTTTGAATGTCATATAAACAATATTTTCAGATCCACTGCTTCATGCAATTAGCCAGCTGTCTGAGTGAAATTATCCAGAGTTTTAGTAAAAGTATTAAGCACTGAGTTTCAGATGTAAAGCTATAGAGATATGAAAATTTCTAGAGTCACTGTACTTTGTACATCTGGAGGATTTATAGACAGGGCTGAAGTTTAAAATCAAAAGATCTCTTTGTGAATAAACAGATCAGAGTTCTTGCCGAGATCTGAATTCCACAGAAAACATCAAGAATCTCTGTAGCAAAATCACCAATCCATATTTAGCAGGCACAACCCAGTCCTCCACAAACTGAAATTTTACTACTTACACATTCTTGCCTCTCTTTTTTTCCCCTCTCTGTTTCTTTTGCTTTTCCATTACCACAGACATCAAGAACCCTGTGTATACGAAAAATGCTTCACCCAAGGCAAGGTCAACTCCTTCCCGTACAAGGCAACCGTAGGCTGTATCCCAACTGTCATCCATCAAAACAACCTAAGTTACAAGCTAGTACTGCCATTAAGATTCTCAATGTCATTTGTTATCACATGATATCAGACAGAACAGCAACTGAAGACATACCTTTGGGATTTTAGAGGTTAATGCAGCTGGACTTGTGAAAACCCTACTCTTGTATCTTCCCACTGCTTTCAAACATAGAATCATAGAATCATCCAGGTCGGAAGGGACCTCCAAAGGTCATCTATCCCGACCTCCCTGCAGCTGCAGGGACAACCCCAACTAGACCAGGTTGCCCAGGGCATTTTTTCTTTTTCTTTTCTAAATAAATAAATTCTTTTTCCCTTGTCCAAATTGCACAACGTCATGGGTTTCTTCTCTCTTTGTAACAAACAATATCCCCAAACCCAACAAAACCCCTTGATATCTGCCTCTTTAACTGACTTCTTTCTAGGCACCTCTCTCTACAACGACAAGAATGAAACCAACATTTAGAATGTAATAAACTTACGGCTTCTAACTGCAGGCATACCCATAAGGAAGATTATATTCTACTTTTCAGACACCAAAATATTTCTACTGTCATAAATCCTTCCTGACAGCAGTATTTGACAAACACCATTTAAAGTTATGCTCTTTCTAGCTTAATCACAGCTCTGCTATGCACACCAACAGACTTTGACATGCACCGGTGCAAGCTAAGCTCTCGAGGTGCACATCTTAATTCTCATTTGCAGCACTCGTTGTTAACCACCATAACACTTAAATGAAACAATGTAACCTGTAAAAGTTCACCAATGAGTAACGTATTTCAGAACACAAACTCAGGGAAGCACATACTGACTTTCCCCACTAGGAAGTTGCTTATTAAACTTTGCTTTCTTAATAAACCCTGTGTTTTAGATCATTTTTGAACCTCCACTTATTCCCAGGAATAGGTGTGCATCTAACGCAACATACTTGTGAAGAAAAATGAGAATCAGCATCTCCCTTGCCCAGTAATTTTGCATAAAGGACTACATACACAGTCGTGAGAGGAAGGAAGATATGTGACAGTTAAATACTATTAGGGCTGAAGAAGCAACAGAACATGCTCTATTTGCCTTTCAAATGCAGATTCTAAAATGCTGACTTGTAGCGATTCTCAGTTCTGGATTTTGCTACTGTTCACAGTTAAACGCATTACAATCACAGAACACATCAGCAATAAGTGGAAAGCACTATTTTTGCTTTTTTAAAAAATTGTACTCTGATAGCAATGAAAAAAGCTCACAACTGATTGTTCTTCATTAAAATATCCAACTGTTAGTAATCAGAGGACAAACCCAGGAGTTTTTGTAACTTCCAGCTCACCCACCCTGTAACTCAGAAAAAGAAGTAACGCAAACTAATCAACTGTCAGACTGAAACGTTCAAACTAGCAATCCTGACTTACTCATTTAAATATAAGATAAGTCACTTACAGAACTGGATGAACAATCAGCTCTGGACTATATGATTTGATTACTGTTGCTGCATCTTTGGTACAAAACACATGGGATAAATCTGCACCCTAAAAAAGAAAATTTGCAAACAGAATTATCAAATTTATACTTAATAATAACTTTCTCGTTCCAAAGTTTACTCAGTGAATCATTCACCTGAATTTCTACTTTTAAGTAATTAAAGCAAACTATTTTTTTTTTTTCTATTTTGGCTTAGGCTACCATGCAATGTTGTAAAGAAATTTTTTCTATCTAACTTCCAACACAATCTTTTTCTGTTTCTCACTGATAAGATGACTGAAAACACAGATCTTGAACCTTTACTCACTTGAGAAATCTTTGTCATTTGGAGATGAGCAAAGACTAAAATGTCACACGTACAATAGGAAAAAAAGGCAAAAGAACACAGCTGAGTAAGAGACAAGCTATATTAGAGAGGAAAAGTTATACTGTAGTATACCTGTAAAATATAACTATGGCAATCTATGAGTACATTTCCAGTCCTATCATTTTTACTCAATCGACCAAATCTATATCAGATAAAGGCTGGCACAAATTCAGCAATACCCCTTTAAGTTAAAGAAACGTTAAAACTGAGGAGTTTAGCCTCAAGCTTCTGTTATCAGCTCAAAAAAAAAAAATCAAACATGCACATAAAAATGATGTAAGCAGTGACCAGAAAGCCTGATCTTGTATCTGTTTGGCATATTGAAATTTCCCACAGCTAAGCATCTCCTCTGGTTTCCTACTATACATTTAACATTTTAAGCTACTAAGCAATGCAGAGATTCGATCCTATGACTCTTCATGTGCAGATATAATGATCTGAGACTTACACAGGGGACCTCCTAGTATGCTACTGTATTTGCACATAGTGAACATAGAGCCTTAATATCTTATATAAGGTCATTAAATAATGTCATTTCAGTTTTAAATCCTTGAGGTACCGCATCCTGGGTGAGGCAGAAATACCTGGACTGGTTACATACTCATTGAAACAAAGCTTCAAGAAGAAAAACATTCACAATGAACTGAAAGTACATAGAAAATACTGAAAGCATATGTATTATGCAAGCACGATTTGTTTACATCTGAATAATCATCATTGTATTTATGTAAATATATTTGTAACCAGTTAACATGTTGCTAAAATAAGGAAGTTCACACTCCCAGGGGGAAAAAAAGCTTAGAAATACTTCTGCTGAAGATTATAATGTAAACAAAACCTGCTATTTAAAAAGGCATTAAATTAAATCAACAATCCTTAAACTTGCAGCACATAAGAAACTTACCAGCCTAAAGCTGTAAGTTTTGAAAAAAAAGTTATGTCATTCAACACACTTAGCAGGTCCAGAAAATATTTCTAAAGAACTGACTGCATCACTGAAAACATAACTAACGAACATTAATCTACAGTTACTTTATTGTTCACTTTTGGAGAAAGTATTTCACCAAGTTTTGAAATTCCCTATCTAAGTCTCTGATAAAACAGTTCTCCCTCTGGAATCTTCAGTTTTTTGATGTCTTACTTTACTGTATACAGAGAAAATATTTACAGAAAACATAGCAAATGGCACAAATTTACAAAGAATTTCAACAAATCCAGGACTAAGGATTTTCTTTGTTAAACAGAAGACCTTTTAGAACTCAAATTTCGTGTGCAGCACAGAACAAACGCTTTTAAAAAATGGCGCTTGGCCAATACAAATGATTAAAAGTTCATTTTTGGATTAGTATAGAACACGTACCACTTTGAGAGCTGTAATTGCAGCAAAATAGGGTGCTCCAGTGTATCTAGAATGAAACACAATTTAGGTTAGGAAACACAGACATGAAATTCCATAGCCTGAAAATCAGCCTGCTACAATGAAGTCCCAAATTCAAGAGCAAATTTTTTTAAAAAAGCTCTCTCGTTGGCTGTAAAAGACAGATAAAATCTTGCTATACTGAAGCCAATTTCAAACCTTGCTTTTATTTCAAAGACACAGAATTTCACCTGATCCTTTCATAGAAATATTTATAAAGATCATCCCATAAAAAAAGCAAACTCCTCTCAGACAACCAACTTTTAAGTTTAAACACAAACAAAACAAGACAAGAATCTAGCACTGTTTGCAAGCCAAATCTGGGATCTGTGACCTGTATCAATTGCATCTGCTTTTAGATGCCTAACTCAAGTGCCTAAACTGTGATTCCAGTTGCCCTAAATTCTCTTCGTGAAGACTGAAGAGAGAGATAAGGACAGAACCACCCTCCAGAGGCGCCTTCTTCTGCCAAGAGGTAAGAACCTAAGCCCATTAGACTAACACCTTTTCACTCCTCATCGAATGTTTATTAATGGCAGATGTCTAGCAGCAGATCTCTTTTACCAGAGAAAGTCGCCGTCTCTATTTCAAAAGGGGAAAATGAAAAATGGGGATGTGTAGTGGCCCATTTGAAGTATTGTGCAGATTACTGAACACGGCCGAGGAAAGAATAGAGCCTGTTTTGTTTCTAGGTCAGTACAGCATTTAACTGATTTATATCCCATCTCTTTTTCCCCTGAAACATGCTATTTCTATTACTACAGATCACAAAACAAGTAGTATGTCACCCAGTAAACAACAACTTATCAAAAGTAAGAAACAACAACTTATCACAGTAAGAAAATATTCTATTTCTGATTCAAAAGACCCAGTTTCCAAGATACCCAAATATAAAATGACCCCAGATGCGACTTAGTCTATTTACTCTATAATTTTATAATGTAATGGGAAAAGACTAATGCTGAAAGCAGAGAGAGTTTGGTGGTCAAAAAAGACAGAGAAGGCAGACACAGACACAAACAGGTTTTTTTAAGTTTCAGCTATGTTCACTACCAAAATTTCACAACACAACTGCACGGAAACATGTTCTTTCCTAAGTATGCATGGTCATGACGATGGACTAGTAAAGCTGTCTGGAAAATACTCATGTTTTAAATGTAAAGTGTATTGGAATGGCTTCTGCAAGTAGTTATGACATCCTCAAACTCTCTCAGAAAGAACAATCAAATTTCTGCTGAACTTACTCTTGACATCCTCCAACAATGCCTATACGTCCATCTTGACCTTTATGCCTCTTTCCTGTTAGAGGAGGGATAACGTTGCGCACCAGTTGAAAAATATTCTCCATATCCTTTAGAGAGTGTGTTCTGTGCAGTGAAAAAGATCTCTCTATAACTGAAAAGAAAAAAATAAGCGTTAAAGTATGTTCTTTCTTAAACTGCCATCAGCATTTCTTTCAAGCACTCGTAAACACTAATAAAAATCATTCAAAGAAATACAAAGTGACACACTTAGAAACACCAAACGCTTCATCACTTAAAGGCCTTTAAAACAGTGAGTAACTAGGGAAGGTGACCATTTTAAGAACAAATTAAGAATCTGATGCGGAGAATATTCCCACTGACTGCTCACAGTCCTAATTTAGGGCTCAAGTACAGGAAGAAGCAACAGCCCAGAATAGTTATATGAACATTGTGTAACTAGAAATACTTTCTTAGTTCAGCCTGAAATCACTGCCATAACTAAGCTCAACTGAAATAAGCAAGCTTAGTAAGGACTAAACAGATCAAGACACAGAGCAACTAAAACCACATTTTAACCGTGCACCACCCTTCCCCTTAAAGACTTCCACCTCTCAGCAGAATCAGGGCCTAGATCACTGCTTTTTTTATTTTGGCAGGCAAAGCATAAGGAAAGCCTTTCCACAAAGCTACAATCCAGTGCACTAGATGCAAATATTACCAATATCACACAAAGATAACTTTTAGATATAATACAACTCTGATGCAAAGCTACACATCAAAATACATATAACAACAGCACACTCAGAAGGCTACATATTCAAAGAACCGTTTCAAAAGACTACAAAGTTTAGAAGAAAAAAACAACCAAACTATTTCAACAATGACAACTGAAGACAATTAAACCATTTTCCTAACGGGACAAATTTGAAGATCATTACTTCTATCAAGGATGCATTATCTATAAATTGCTGCAAGTACACTAAAAGAATAAGTTCTTACATTTCAACAAAGCTCCTCAGTAACTATACAATTCTGTTCAGAAGAGTTTATTTCAACACTAACACTAGTCTTCTAGACTGTAAAAGAGAGTGTAAGCATAGCTACAGATTTTCTAGAAAGCTTTCAAGGAACTGCTATATAGTAATTCCCCCCCACACCCCCAAATCTAGAGGGAAAAAAAAAAAAAGAAAAAGGAAAAACAGCTCCAGAAATTTAGGACATAATAATGATGAAAAACTGTCACAAACAAGAAAACTCTGCATCCATGCACTATCAGCAGAAAGCATCTTGTTCTGTCTTTCACAGAATGTAAACCTAAACCAGACGTGCTAATCTTCAGTAATAAAGTGTTTTAGTGTTCAATAATGATAAATACTCCTGGCTGATCTTTTGCTTTTAAAAATCTTTGTAAAATACAGGCATCCCATTCCTATTGAGATTAAAAATAATTAAAAAAAAAAATTAAAAAACTCCCAGTTTTGGATTACGGCCAAATAGCATTTCAGTGACCCAGAGGAGAACAAAACATTCCTCTCCTCTGGAAATAGGGCAGATTATTTTCTTTAAATCACACTTCATATACTGACTGGTTTTCAACCATGCTTATCATACAGCTTGTAAGCCTTAAAAAGCAATGTTGTTAAGAAGGTCTTCTAGTTTTTGATGCTGTTTTTTGTTTATATGAAAATATATAGTGATTGCCTAATAAATAGAGAGAAAACAGAGAATTATGCAAAAAAAGCAATTAATAGAGCCCCACTAAAGAGACACATTAAGGTATATTTATCTATAAACAACTGAAATCTTAGTTCCTTAAAAGAGGTGCTGCCTGAAGCTTTATTTTCACATTTTACACTTTATTACACCTTTCCCAATTAAAAGATTAGAATCTGGAGTTGCTCTTGCTACAGTTATACACATACACACACACACACACAAAATGCATTTTTGTGCAGTGTTATATGATTGCACACCTACATGACAAAATCCAGCAAGAAAAAACGAACGTTAGTTTCAAATCTATACAGGTAATGAAACTCCTTCAGTGAAAAACCTTTCAGAACTAACAGTAATCACCGCAGTCTAAAACCTCAAATGATTTCCTAAGGGATTCCCTAAAGCACTTCAGGTTTCTTTTTAATTTAAAAGTGAAAACAACAATTGAAACACAGAATCCATATGTACACCATAATTTATCCACGGAAGTCCACCAACATCAAGGAATGCTCAAGAAACACAACCAAGTCAGCCAGCCTAAATCCTCACCCAGTTCCCCGTGCACTGCACAGGGAAGCGCAGCATGTAACATAGAACTGAAAAGGCTCCAAGATCCTCTCGAGAGCATCCTTTAGGATCTGGCACGCCAGATCATTATTCGACACTGAGGCTGGGTGGCTTTTTTTTTTCTTTTCAAATCACACTGTTTTCCCCTTCCAAGCAGTGTGAAATTCAGACTTAAAACAGACCGAGACTTGTTTGGTTTCCACACGGCAGGCTACAACCACCAAGCCCCGACCTGACTCTGGTTTCAACACTGACAAGAGTTTCCCTGTTAACTTCCTGCCCACACAGTCTACCTTCACATACAAAGACTATCATAAATGACACGGAGCCACAGATCCTGAGAAGTTCTGTTAACGAATGCTAATATCCAGTTGTCAGCATCTGACCCACACATAAGGTACGGAAAGAAAAGTCTGTGCACAAACACCAGTTCTAGAGTTATTGCTTTGCCGCTTTCTTGAAAACAAATTCAGACCCCCCCCCAAAGAATTTATAAATGAACTGGTGTAGAATAAAAATGTACGCCAATGTTTTCAACTTCTACTACAGTAATATGATGTTTAATTAAAAGATAAGGTTCAGAATTTTGATTTAAATAAATTTATTTTAAAGAAGGCGGATTTTAACATTTGACTTACTTCGGTGCAGGCAAAACTCCACTCTTTTCCCAACCCTGAAAAAACACATGCACAGCCTTAACTTCACCCACTGGGTTAGGCCTGTTACCTCATAGCGGAAATTCCGCTGCAACTGAAGGTATCTAGTGTTTCCAGAAAGCTTTCAGCAAATGTGCTACTCTACTTTTATACTAAAAACTTCTCCTAACTTCACTTTACAGAGACGTGAACATAGAAAAAAAGTCCCAAATGCTCATAGGCTTCGAAAAGTGTGTTTTCACTCATTAAAATTTGCTATAACTGAAGTATCTATATTAAATAATCAGTGTAATGGTACGAGTGACGTTTCAATTTCATTTTAGAGCAGACAGACACCTTCAACACAATGTTAAATAATTCCAACTAGCTTTTATTTTCAAAAGCTACTTACTACCAGTGCTTTCACACAGGAGTTTATAAAAACCAAACTTTTGTTTATGCTATAGAAGGAAGTACCTATCGGTGGAGAAAGTGCTGCTGTCATAGCATTATAATTAAAGGTATCCCCATATGAACGATGGTTTGCTCTCTGAGGTGGACTCGCTGGTATAGACTGTGACCTTTGTGATACTGAAGAAGAAATTCCTGCCAACATCTGTCCCAACATCTGTAACATCTGGAGCTCTCGAGCATGCTCAGCTTCCCGACGCTTGTCCTCAATTTTGAGCCTCTGCTCTTCATATCTGTAAAACTTCTCTTCTGTATCCACGCTCTGTTGCAGGAATTTTTCCATCATTTTATCCAACGTTAAATTTGCATGGCGCTTTTTCGATCTTTTGGGCTGATTGAGAGGTGGGGTAATAGTTGGAGCGTTCATTTCTTTAAAGCCTGAAACAAGGAGAGAGACAATTATTTCTCAGAACAAAAATAATTTTCCAAGAGTAAAGCGGCAAAAATCTCCCTACAAAATGTGGACCTAATGTGTCACAAAGTTGTTATCCTTCCTCTGTGTGAATTTCAATTATTTCAAGTATTTCTAATTCAAAGTACCAAAGCAAAACCAAAAGCTTCTACAGAGTTGTGTGGGAGCACCCAACCAAACCGGTTTCAGAGCACAATAGGTGAGATGCAGGGAGCTGACATTCCTCCACTTTGCCTTGTCTATGTGGAGATAACCTGGAGGGAGCTGCAAACACGGCTCAGCTCGGGATTGTCTCAAGATTGCATTACAATAAGAACGGAAACCGAATGGAGCCTTAACAAAGGAAGTGTCCTGAGTGCCATCCCACCACTATTCCCCTGACTTTGAGTGCTAGACATCACAAAATTAGCAACTGAAATTCAGGAGACACTGCACCATCAGAGGTAAATATTCCAGACGGGTAATCCACTCAGGCACAATCCTGCTCCCCACTGAATCAGGAAATATAAACCGTAAGGTTTGGGGGAGAAAAATGGGGAATCCTCCAACGGCACAGCTGGCCTGTAGGAGATCCATGTGTCCCCCTCCTTGCCCAGGACAAGCTCCCAGGCACTGAGCGACCTTACCTGAGAGAGAGGGTAAGCAGGTAAGAGGGTAAGAAGCACATGTATGGTACATGGCACACTATAAAGGTCGCAACTGGTGCCCTCTTTTAAGATTAATATCTTGCACACTTGTGGTTTGTGTTGTTACTTTTTGGGATCACTTGTAGGTTATAATAGTGTATTTCACAAATTGTTTTGAAATTGCAATAGCGTATTCGCTGTTGTACCCATAGAACCTGCAATAGTGGCATATTGGACCTGTGAGTGAAGTCCAAAGAAATTGTTAACTTGAACCTCTCAGTGAAGTCCTTTTCTCTTTCCTCCAGAAGAGTTATAAAGGTAACAAAAAAAATCACACAGAGGCATATTTTAATTGTTGTAGTACTAAACTTCAACAATAGGAGTCTTTTTGATCCTCTAAAGAGGTTTAAGTGAAGGTTATTAAATAGTATAGCCTTATTTGCGTATTGCAGGTAATTACATTAATCTAAATTGAGTTTCAGTCTGTTGGCATTCTGGATTTGCATTTCAAAAGAACATTAGTGTAAACAACTCTTTGATGGGGTTTATGTGTAAAAAGAAGGTTGGTTAAACGTCAACCAATTGGCTGATTCCTCAGTGATGTCAACTTCTGAAGACAGGTTCATGTTTGTATTAAAACCACAGCATTAATCTAGATTTAAAACAAACAAATAACGCTGCCCTCCCCACCTCCCCAACACAAATCCGGAGCTGGGGGTGAAGGAGAGGCAAGGAAGGGACAGGCTTTATCTAAGGGCTGCTTCTGTCCGCAAGCCCGCTCAAGTTAGTGTTTCTGAAACAACTCGAGCCATTAATTACGAAAAAACCGCTCGCCCAGCTTTCTGGACCATCTGCAACAATAAGCAGATTTTTCAGGTATTATCGTCATCATCGTTTTAAGGCCGATTAACAAAACTGCACACAAGACCGCAGGGAATGGGAAAATCCTCTGGCGAGGAGGACGCCTATTTTCCTGTTACAGCGCTACCTGACACTTTTGTCTAGACAATCTCTGCGCTCGTTTCCCCATCGACAAACACCGATTAAAAACTCGCTACGGTCCCCGGTCCCCAGCATCTCCCCCTACCCCGGTTCTGCCTCCCGCCCCCTTTACAGGCGGCGTTGGCGGCGGGGGGCGAAGCAAGGTGCAGGAGGAGGGGAGGCACGGGCGGATTTTGGGAGCGGGAGGGAGGAGGGTAAGGCAGAAGCCGCTAGAAGCAGGCCAGCCGGAGAGATACCGGCAACCGGGCTGCGAGAGCCCGGGGGCGAAGGGGGACACCCGGAGCGGCGAGGACTCACCGTCGCCCGGCGGCACCGGGATGGCGAAGGGAGGGCACTCCACCTTGATGGGGTGGTCGGCGTAGGAGGAGCACTCCCCG